>OMKP01010451.1:16954-27655 GCA_900302375.1 Bathygadus melanobranchus
GGTATGAAAAGAAATCTGACACACAACTCCCATGCACTTCATTATTTAGTCAGCAAGGCATATGTGCTGCAGCCCAAGCAGTCATGCATTGAGTCATGAAACGGTTGTATCAACTCTGAGGATGGGATCTTGCATTATATCACATGCTTCTCTTAACCACTAAAGAAATTTGTCAAGCAGCAATTGATGAAAAAGGATAATGAATGATTCATATGCTCTAAATGAGGCAGCGCAAAGAGTATTTCATCAGCCAACAATATTGTTTGTATTTCTCTGTGTACTTACTGTATTGCATTAATTGTACTTTTTATGGATGTAATGATTCACTGATGTGCATTAATCCTCGATTGGAATGTTTGCGATGCAAGTGCATCGTTCGGCAGGACCCCAACCGATTCATATGTAACATGTACCAGATGTCAGAAAATAGACATTTCTAAAAACACATTAAAAAAGGTATCTCTGAAACATACGTTTTCTACAAAGCAGTCTACCTGGTTAGACATAAGTTGATGTCTTTAAACGTATCAAAACAGTGCCCATTTTCTCACGTACACATGGTTCTGTGTCTGGACAGCGGAAAGTACTATGATTCGCTTCTGTACGGTTGGTGTCGCTATCAGGTTCAACAACACCAGCAAACTTGTCAGTGCATTACATGAGACATCTTGAAATTAAATACAAACTCTGTTCATGATAGCAAGTTACCAGGTACTTCCTTATTATTCCTCACCGCAAGTGAGGGCTGGTGCTGCCATTGTGCATTTGTCAGTGGGTTTCTGGGAATGTACCATTTTGGGGGGGGGGATTATTGGTGAATACTTTAAATATACAAAATTACATTGTGAGCTCTGAACTTGTTTATTATGGAAATATAATTTCCATAAGTTTAAGTATAATGTTCTTTAGTTAAGTATTTAATGTTTTCTGTAGTTTTATTTTGTGTCTTCAATTTGTGTCAGTAGGCTTACTTGCTGAACGTACCAAAAGTTTTATTTTTGGATTGTAGGATTTAATTGACTTAGTATACTTACATTGTTTTATATCAGCACTATTGTGGTAAGTGAAGGTAGGTGAGTACTCTAGTCTCTATTACTCTGTCTGAAATGTGTATATCTTTAAATCATTCAGGAGAGCTCCCTGACAATTCAACATCATGGTTAAGCTAAAAGTATGTGGCACTTTAAAATGGGAATTTCTTTACATGGAAAGGAAATAGTACTTGCATTAATACGTCTTTGCATCACATATACAATGATGAAATTCTGTGAATGCTACCAAAAAAGTCAATTTAAAAATGTAATTTAGGTTATGGTTTTTAGAGATTGCTTCACCTAAGACAATTCAACAATCACCCCAATCATTCATAAAAGCTGTGTGACATATGTACGTGTGTGTGTGTGTGTGTGCTTGTGTGCATGTGTCTTTGAGCACCAACAGCCTCTCCTGTCATTTAAAACAACCCAGTGTCAAATGATCATGAGAAGCTATATAGAGATTCATGGCAGCTGTCCACCTCCTGTACGCCAAGCAATGTCTAACTTTGGAAATAATTGTCCAACGTAAGGACTACATTGTTGAAGTTCCTCTCTACTAACTTGTTAAATGTGTAACTTTTTAAAATGCGGCATCACCCTGCCACTGTAAAATCAACTCAAGCAAATTGGTGCTGGTGGACATCTGACTGGTGCACATTTCTCTTAGCCTGGTCCCCAAGCATCCCCTTCCCCCCTCCAAGAACCACAGTGCAACACATTGTTCAAACTAGGCCACATGAGTGGACTTTCCAATCTCACAGACAGTGTCTTAGTCCACTGCCTCCACTGAGGGTACAAACTAATTATAAAACGGCTACTACTCTGGGAGACCGGCACAAACTAAAACAATTTCACGGAATTCAAGAACAATTTGGGGATTTTCTTGAACATCATCTTCCTTTTGGCGATCGGCCTCCAGATAAGATTATCATTGAGCTTCCTTCTGAATAATGCAATGGAGGTTTTGGCCTAATGGAGCGGTGTGTGGTTTTTTAAAAGTTCATGTTTGTAAAATTGCTTTCATCACCCTGCACCACTACACGTCATCCATACTCCTCTACACAGAGGTGCACGACAAGGAGACAATTGGATACCGATCTGTTAAAGAGTTCACTTTTATTTTAAAAAGGAACTATTTGAAACCATTTTATATCAAGCCAACCAAAAGAAACTAAACTATCTAGTTCTGTAACGTCTTTTGCTGTCCTTTTAGAAACCAATTAAAATAATGGCTCTTGAGAACAGAGGCAGAAGAACCAAACAAACAATAGACTGATGAAAGAAAACCTATTATAAGCTCCAGCACAGATGAAAAGACATGCACAAAAGCCTAAGAAAAAAGCCAGAAGCAAAATATAAGCATAAAGTGGAGAGAGGGGGGGCCGAACAGCCAAAGGCAATGGAAACACCCATGGAAGTCTCCTTGGGCTAGCAGACGCTGCTGCTCCTCCTCCATGACCTGCTCAGTGGGGTGGATGGGTGCTGGGCGAGGCTGGAGAAACATCACCAGGACACCCCATCCCCATCGACACCAATCCATTTTTAGGCTTCTTCTCTCGCTGCACACAAAGTCAACTTGAACTTATTTCTGCCTCCTTAAAATAAGGATGCAATCATGGGATTAGCTTGGACCTACAGCTCGCTTGCTGACCTACATAGGGCTCACTGGCAAACTGGAAAGACAAGACTGCATCAGGTTGCCATAATCTGTAAATTTTTTAATGTTTCATTGAAAATATCTTACTAGATGGGTATGGGTAATAGGGCAGGCGGAGTAGTACGTTGTGAAGAATGTCAGAGAAGGCGAGGCACAGCAAAACGATTAACGCAAGTCAACTTTGAGCACTTAAATTTGGGTAGGGCTCTCCCCCAGCTAGGTAATGCAAACGCAAGCATGTTTAATGTGTACGCCGAGGAGAGGTTAAGAAAATTACAAATGCCATATGCTCTGTGCCCCAAGTATTAATTAGCATGGCCACCCAGGGTCAGTTAGCATCCGACACAGATGGTATACGGTTACTAAGAGCTGCAAGTGGAGGAGGGGTGTCTAAAGTCAGACAGGTTGGGGATAATGCTAGGCTAGTATGGCACAGTTGGAGCTAGTCTGGCTAACTCGTAGCCCGGAACTTGTGTCTTTCTCCAGAGTATGGGCTTTGCTGGCTTATATATAGCATGCAAATAATAAAATAGTTGATTGTATTTTAAAACTAATAAATCATGTATCACTTAAATGCTGTCTCACAAAACCAGCGCCACCACAAAACAGGCTCTGTGCGTTCCAAATCCCCTCCACCTATCAAGGCACACACTGGGGCAATACAGTGCAACTGAAGGAACTCATGGCAGCCATGAGGACATGTGTTAGCCAGACTAGACTAGGTTGGTTGGTTGGTTGGTTGGTCTCAAGAGCAGGAGCAGAGCACTAGAGAGGCATGGTGAGGGCAGTACAGCTTAGTGGGCGTAGGCCAGGGACAGGTAAGAGCAGAGATGAGAAGGTAAAGAGGGGGAACAGGGGGCAGGGGGGGTGGAGAGCAGGCGTGCAGCGTTAAAGAGAACCGTACACTTGCCTTGAGGAGACTGAATGAGAGATACAGGCGAAGAAGAAAGAAAGGAATCTGAAAAATAACAAAAAAAAGTAAGGAAAGAAGAAAGAGCATCCCAGCGAGGTAGAACGTCCGTTGGAACCCCCTCAGCAAATAAAGAGATTCAAATGAGAACAGAGAAAGATCAATTTGGCCTTGGCTAATTCAACCTTAATACAATTAAGTAGTGAAAATAAATATGAAAAAATGAAAATTTACTTGAACTTCTACTTTGCATGCTTATTCTATTCATTCATGCGGCTTTACTTTCGCAAATAATCTTTTTTTAATAAATGTGTACTTAAATTCTAAGCAGGCAGGATAGAACCAATGTAAAACAGCTTGGTTTGTACATTTATTTACTTTAGAGTTCAGCATTTCTGAAAACACAAAACTTTTAAATAATGATTTGAAACTGGCATGTCATACCCATCAAGAACCCCTTTCCATCCGCTTCCCATGCATGTAATACACCGGGAATGGTATGATGTGAGGAATGCCTTTAAGTCATGACTCAGAACCGATGAGGCATAGGAGCCCATTGAAGGGCGGTGTCCTTAGACGGGTTTGGAGACCGGCTTGGCGGGCCACTAGTGCCTAGCCCTTGCGTTGCAGCATTCCAATGTTACAGTCACGGTGCTTCGCCTCACACCACTACTCATTTCCACATGAACCACTACAGTAGTGTTTCCTCGTGTGAAGGGTCTTGAGTCGGCAATTAACACTCATTCAAAAGGTGGCTAATTGTGGAAACGAGCGTCTGCGGCATGGGACCTTTCAGGACAACGGTTCACTTAGAAATAGATCACACTTTGACCCCATAAGCTGGCAAAATGCCAAATGTGTTCTACCCCCATCCCACTTTCAAGACATTATCCAAGATCGCACATTATCGACAGCGGCTTGTAGCTGCATGTCCTGCTTCATTTGCCTATTCTGAAGTAAAAAAACGACACATCATGATGTTCAGCTTTGAACCATTTTGGAGCAAGCATTTCGATTTAACACAAGGATCATGATATACATTTCATACCCAGCTCTTTTGACTGAGCAGAAAATACAAACATGGTTTGGTTCTCAATAGTTAATTCTTCGGGCAGTGGCCGTGTCAACACAAATGAGTCTTTGTTAAAGTTTCTCCTTGTTTACAATGTTTATATTTACATATGACAGCACCATGATAAGAATAAAAATAGAAAAGGGGGCCTAAATCAGGTTTGACAACAAACAGGTTGTATATTTGCTGCGTGACGTAGCACAGATAGCTTCAGGTCTCATATATGCCTCAAACATTCGAAGATGTTAGGACATGCTGCAGAGCAGTTAAAACATAAGGGCGAGAAGCGATGAGCAGAAAACAAGAACCTGAGGCAAATGACAGACCTCAGGAACAGTACCGCACAATTTAATGGGATCGTTGCGCTGTTAGATGGGTTCTTGTGCTTTTTGATTGTCACAGGATTGATATCATCCAAAACATAGACATCTTAACACAGGAGTTAAAATCGTATTCAAATTAGAACACTTGGTTTGGAATACGGCCTTTAAAAACGGTGACGTAGGCCTGATGTCCACTGAAATCTGATGCAATGTAGTTTAACAAATTAGGTCTCTACTTTTGAAGTGTGTCACATCCTTTGTGAATATTGTCACTCAATGTACTGTTCAAAGCCAAGCATGGATTCAGATACACATTAAGAAAAAATCTGAAACACTACTAGTTCTGGAACTGGTTATGTTCTTTCAACAAGACACTCAAAATGTGTTGTTGCTGTTTAGCAAAATATTAAACTGTAGTCCATTGTTTTGTGTTCAACTGGCAATACAGGTTCAATATGTTATTATATGTAATTTGGGTAATATCATTTAATGCCCCCGAGTAGATGTACGTTGAATGTATTCTCTCAGGTTTTAAAATGAAATTAGTGTTGCACGATTAATAACATGTCTTTCCATGGATGTGTCCTGATAACACACTGAGGGTGGTGCTTACACAAATAATCCAAAGGCTGATACTACAGGCCTTCTGCCCCTCCCTAATATATGTCAACGAGGCCATGACAGACTGCGGGCCTTTGTTTTAAGACACACACGGCGGTCGCATAATCAGCCAGAAATTAAAAGGTGTGGTGTCGTAATATTAAACGTGATTTTCTAATTGTATGTGTGCGATGGGCCGTGGGTTTGTTTACCAGTGAACAAACGTTGCGTCGCCATAGAGGTGCGTCTTTCGCTCGCCGTTGACCAGGCAGTGTACTAACAATGCCCCTGCAATGGTGACCGCTGCCTTCGCCACATGAAGCCATTTCGACGGACATGGGCAAGCAGGGTACAAAACGGGGTAACAAAGCAGGGCACAAAGGGCGTTCCCGTTGCATATTTTCCCCGTTAAGATGAATTTCAGGTCAAATTGGGCTGCGAGCATGTTGCGAGCGGCACACTGTTGTCTGCATGACATAAGACATGGCAACGTGTAAAACGCGTTTATCTCCGCGTTTCCAGTGCATGTCTCGACATATTTGTTGTACTCGTTTGGTTTAGGATTGGCTCCATGATATAGCCAGTGTGACAACAACAAAAAAACAGCACGAGTCTAACCTCGAAGACATTTTAGGCCTGTTTGTTAAGGTTTAATTCGGCTACACCGCGCTCACCACAGGTGTTCCCAATAACAGGAGTCGTATGCTGGCATGACCAATAAACCAACATGTTACCCATTATGTTAAATAACATGCATACAACACCTTCATGTAGAGGGGGGAAAACGGCGTTATTCATGATAGTCGCACATAGGAGACGGGTTGAAACGAGGTGGATCGACACAAAGACCACTTATGAAACTGTTTAATATAATCTAAATAACTGTGGGCAAAAATAAATAAAACGTAGATTACGACGTTCTTACCGGATACTTTAGTGTCTTTGGCGGCAGAAATTTGTCCATCGGCAAGTCCCTGCGACGACGATATCTGGGCGGATTGGTTCATTGGATCCATTTTACTGCGGCTTCAGATGCGATCAAACGCGTCGTTGAATGTTAACAAGGGTGTTTTATAATCTGAATGATTTGTCTGGCTTCCCACGTAGACGTAGTCCCCAAGAGCGGGATGCTGCTTCTGCACCTTCACGGTAAGTAGACGTCCGAGCACTGAGTACTACGGGAGCTAGACACGTAACGTCAGAGACCGGAGAAACAAGGCGGACTCTGTGGACGGGGAAATGTCACGGTGAGGGGATCGCATTTGCTCGCTTAAAGGCATATTCCGCAACCATGCACACTTCATGTATTGACACGATGCCATTCAATTTAGGTTTGCCTTAAACATTTGACATACGCACATCTGATATCCTATCTGACTTTTATTTGAGTAAAGGTGGAGGAAATGTGCAGTCCTTTTGCTAAAATATGATAGGGCCTACATAAATTGACCTACAATGTGCTGACTTGGCAATTGCGTAGCTATATCTTTGTGGCGTTATCTTAGGTATCATAAACACAAAATAAACATTTGATCTCTATGTTAGCACACATTTTTTTGTAATTATATAACGTTGACTTTGTTTCGTAACCATGGTTTGGGGCATCGTGTAACAACGTGGCCCTCTGCTGGGCGTTGTGTTTCAGGACTACTCCCGTCAACGACTACATGTCCATGCATGCACCTGGACGCTGCGTCGGCGCGGCACGTCACACACACAGCGCATATGTCATGTAGATCGGTTTGAGGCGTTTCAACATGGCGCCCGGGTTGCTATGAGATCTGGTGAAGTGCGCGGATTCATCCGTTGACTACGCGCTGCACGGTCTTCTTCAAACTGCCCGAACTACGCGGCAAAAGGAGACCGACACAAACAATAACATGTGGCTGCGGCTGTGAGCAAGTGCGTTTGTGATGACCGGCAGAAGGTTGGATTTGTATGCGCTCTCCGTTGAATGAGCAACGACTTTGTAACACCGGAGCTCTCCAAATTTGCCAAGGTAGCGGGGTAACCTTGTTGGGAAAGTGTGTCTTATCTATTATTTGGCCTGGCCACCAGCAGGCTAACTAGCCACTTGTAGCTAAGCTAACTATTGTCACCACCCATCAGTACACACTATTTTTGGACGATTTACTTCCACTGCATTGTTTATCGGATTAGCGTGTGGTCTTATATTTTTGTTATTAAAGTTGAAACAAACCTCGATTCTAACATATTTTCGTTCAGCAATATATTACATCGGACGCTATATGGCGTCTTTCAGTCTATGTAGTTTAATATAATGGAAGAAAAATATATATTTTCAGTCAGATATTGTACTTAAATACTTTATTAAACTTCACCAACCATTATATCTGTAAAATGCTTTATTGCTAACGTTGTAATATGTAGCTTTACCTGGTTCGTATGGCGTTGTCAGTGCCCCGCCCACTAAGCGCTGCTTCAGCTGTTAACCCTCCTATTCCGTCGCGTCGCGTCTATATAAACCACGTTGCATAACTAAATAAGTATTTTAGCTACAAATCAATACCTGAATTAAGCTCCACGTTGATATTTTATTACCGTAAATACATTTCGGTGATGTTGATGTTTAACACAGTTATTGTATCATTCAGTACTGCAGGTGAAAAGGATCACACACACCAGGGGTTGGCAAGGCTTCAATATGGGGCTTCATACGGCCCAGAAAAAACACTTCCCTCTGAAGGGGATAGACGGAGTGTTCCAGCTGTTCGATGCAGAACTGCGGAAGCCTGAGCCGGACCTGGCCCTTCTCTCTCTGGTGCTGGGCTTTGTGGAGCATTTCCTCGCAGTGAACCGGGTCGTCCCCATCAACGTCCCCGGGGTTCGATTCGAGCCACTTGAGCCAGACTGCCCAAACTCTTGCTTCCCCACGGTGGAGCTGGGGATGATTTCGGCGCTGCACGAGCGATTCACCGCCCAGATCCGCGGCGCTGTGGATCTCTCTCAGTACCGGCACCCCGCCGGAGGGTCCAGCCGGGAGCTGGTGAAGAAGGTGTCCGACGTCATCTGGAACAGCCTGAGCCGTTCCTACTTTAAGGACCGGGCCCATATCCAGTCTCTCTTCAGCCTCATCACTGGTATGCTGTCTCAACAAGCGCTATGTAACAAAAGGTCTGACACGTAGAGTAGTCCCTCATCACATATCACATGTTGGATCTCTTGAATCTTGCCGCTTCAAACGTGTGACAGCTCGGAGTGATTTTAGAGGTCTCTGAACTTGTTGATGGTTGTGAGTTGTGTCAGAATCCAGTACCAGTAATGGATCAGATCTGTAACTTTGATTAATAACTTTGTTACTCATCTGTTCAGCACCATAAATCAGTATCAGTGGGGACAAAGTAAAGCCATATTGTACAGCAGGGTAGGAAATTGAGCTTTTTTTTACCACTATGTAGTACTTTTTGGGGGCAATTTGGATCATTTCTAGCGCAATTGTATCAAATGTTGGGTCATACCTTATTTTTTATGTTGTGTAACAGACCAATATTCAATACTCCAATGAAAAACAAAGTCTGGACCCGGTTGGCAAATACAGAATAGGGTTAGGGTTAGGCTCCGGTCATCCCAATTTCAAGGGCAAATCCATTGGTTTTAGGGGCAGAAAGCCCCAATCTGTTGAAGTGTTAAAACACAAATCATTATGACACCTCAGTCGAGTAACATTTGGATGAATGGTTGATGCTATGTAGTGTTTTGTTGTTGCTATCAATGAATGAATGTGTTGATGTTGTGCAGGAACCAAGCTGGACAGCTCTGGTGTGGCATTTGCGGTGGTGGCCGCCTGCCAGGTTCTGGGGTTGAGGGACGTGCACCTGGGGCTGTCAGAGGACCACGCCTGGGTGATCTTTGGGAAGAACGGTGAGGAGACTGCCGAAGTCACCTGGCACGGCAAGGGCAACGAGGACAGGCGTGGTCAGACCATCACCACCGGGGTCAATGAAAAGGTTAGATTTTCATGATGCTGCGCATGACCACGTCCCAATTCATTTAGCGCAGCACGCAACACTAGCAACCAGATCTGTGATGTTTATTAGAGGGGAAGTCAAACGGAACAATAGGGAGCGCACCACCTGTGGTGAATACAGGCCATTGCAGTGGCTGTATCCGGTTGGTTGTAAAGCAACGTTACTTGGCCCCAATTGGAGTAACAGTGTTCTATAACACATTGTGATTAGAACTCTACACTCGTTTACCTACACCCACTACACTGTATTGATTTATTTAAAGGGGTCCTATTATACCACCAGGTGTGAGTGGGATTAGCCATTACAAGCTGTTTTAATTGTCTGTGACTAAAATTGTCATCACAAGTGGGAGTGTCCAGCTTGATGTATGATGACTAAATCAGTCTACCAGCCTACCCATTGGACTGTACCAAGTGGTAGACTTATCTATCCATCATAAATCTTTTTCATAATGCACTTTCAGAGCTGGCTTTACCTGAAAGGCTCCTACATGAAGTGTACCAGGAACATGGAGGTGGCCTTCATGGTGTGTGCCATTAACCCCTCACTGGACCTGCACACGGACAGCTCTGAGCTGCTGCAGCTCCAACAGGTAACACCCATCCCCATATGTTGTAGGGCTGAACGATATGGTAGAAGAAAATCATACTGGGATTATTTTTTACAAATATTGCGATTTGCAATATGGTTCACCATTGGTGGGAATTATAATTTTCACTTTTACTGAAAACTATTAAAATGATGTAACATTTGTTGGGGTTCTGTTACAAACATCTGCAGAAAAAAATAGTGTAGGCAAGGGCATCTCTGCAGAACTACAGTACAGTTCTCCCTGCTACACACCACATCAGTGGCTTGTTCAGGGTTCCCCAAGCAGCCATGCTAGCGCTCTTCCTGAGTGTGTGTGGTGGTGGCTGTTTTAACATGTGCGCACTGATTAATCAATGCACCACAGGTGTGCAGCCCCACCCAGCCCCAGACTCAACCACACACACTCCACATACCCCCAACACCAAAAAAGAAAAAACAGGGTTACCATACCCAAAGAAAAAAATAAAACAACCCCAACCCCATTGTCCCCACACCTCCCCAACGTGGCCAGCCAACCCCCAC
>OMKP01010471.1:1626-13885 GCA_900302375.1 Bathygadus melanobranchus
GGCTCACCCCCCCCCCAAGTCAGCCCCACGTGCTGCAACTTTAACAGTAGTGGTTGTGTCAGAAGTCCAAAATCACGCTTTGCTCTTAGCCTCTTAGACTACTTCTGTGGCTTGATTGTCGAGTGTCATAGACTCGTGTTTACTTAACCTGTTCTCTCTCTGCGAGGAGGAAGATGTTCTTTCTAGTGCACGGTTGTTGCGTACATCTTGCATAAGCCTCCTTTTCGGCAATGTCCTAAATGCATTAATCTGCCCGTGGTATGTGATTGGGGTTGACGTGTGTCTTGTCCCTCACAGGTAGCACACATTCCATAAATAGTAATGGCTGTTTAGTCATTGTCAGTGCAGGAATCCAGTGTAGTCTGTATGGCTGATGGAAAGGTAGAAAGTATGTCCCTTGCGCATTGCATGTCTAGACTACTAGTGATGTGCCCGCTTTGGGAACGTGCCAGTTTGAAACGACCGATTGCGTGACCTCTGGTATTGCAGCTGTCTGGAGAACCGCTCACCCAAACAACTTCACACTCGACACGGCACTTCCTTGGGTCCTCAGCAATACACCCACCGAGTGGTCGAAGTCGATCGGATGAACGGTTGTCGAGAAAATCGAAGGACATACGTACACACACATACAGTACATAGAGATTCCTCTAATTATAGTTAGGATTTATTTAAAAGGACTTTACATACTGGATTAAACCATACAGTCATGAATAGCAAATTCATGAATGACATCTCAGCACATTGATTCATTAGCTCATTACGATACTGGAATTAGGCATGGAATGCCTTCTGCATGACGCAAATCTGCACTTCCCAGCTAATCAAGCTGATTAAGGCGTGGCACGGGCCAGTGTTGCTTACAGATACATGTAGAATCAGGCCTCAATTAATCTAAGCAAAGCCCTGACCAGTGTCCTCAATTTACACTGCCGTGGCCTAGATTAAGAGCCTATTTGTGTACACATGCTGCCTCGGGTACGCAGGAACAAACACAGAAAAAAGCATTGAGCTCAAAGCAGCATTCATAATTTTTCACTCTCAACCCAGACTGGTATTCATAGCACCGGGGATGTGGCACCATCCTTTTGCTTACCTCCACAAACATATCCTCTCTCTCACTTACTCTCTCTCTCTCACTTACTCTCTCCCCCCTCTCGTCCGTCCACTCTAGGTGGTACCATGGCAAGCTGGACCGGACCATCGCCGAGGAGCGGCTGCGCCAGGCCAAGACGCCCGGCAGCTACCTCATCAGGGAGAGCGACCGGAGGCCCGGCTCCTTCGTCCTGTCCTTCCTCAGCGTGTCCGGCGTGGTCAACCATTTCAGGTGAGATCAGAGCGCACGGTACGTGGTGCGAAGCCACATTAGTTCTGTTATAAAATACAAACTGAAATAGCTGTTAACAACTCCCCCGGAAGCAGGAAACCGCGGAGGTTAGCTGTTGCATTCTGACGTTTATAAGGTTAGCGCTGCGTTTCAAATGGTCCTCTTAGCCTAATGGCCACTCAGAGTATTTGGTTGTGTGTCAGCATTTGCAAGTGTGCAAAGCCAATTTCACAAGTCAGGTCGGAAAAAGACAAGTGTTCTCAGCCGCCATGTAGACACCGCTATGTGATTATGTGTGTGTGTGTGTGTGTGCGCGTGCCCCATGTGTGCTCCCAAGACCCGTAGAGTGACGAAGCAGCGTGGGTGGACCTGAAACGAGAGCTGAAGCACAGCAGTCTGGCGACAATGCTGTGTGGTATCTTATGACAGTGAAGTCAGTCGGACAGGACAGGCTGGGCCTCACAACCTGTCCACCCCTCACTGGATGTATTATGTCCTATCGGACCCCATAGTGTACCTCTGCGGTGATAACATCGGTCTCTTGTGTCTCGCTCTGTCTCTCTCTCGCTCTCACTCTTCACTCAATGCTTTGAGAGTTAAAGGGGTCAGCTTGACGGTGTCAGCAGTGAGTCTGACTGTCTCCTTCTTGCCCAGACTAATAATAAAATGCCTGTAGCAGTGCATTAGGTCCCCAGCTCGAGTTACTCTATGGCTATGCATTAGGATTGTATTCTCAAGTCTAAGCTGAACTAAGTCTCTTCATTAAACTGTGTCCACAGCTAATTGTGCAACAACTAAATCACTGGCTCCCGTTCTCACGTTGGCCCTGTGTAGGAAAAGTATATCTCCTGGGGGGGGACGGGCGGGTTAGAGTCATTCTGTGGGTGAATTGTATAAACATAGGGTATGATTAGCTTCCATTAGCCCCAATCAAACATATCTACACACTGACCAACCATCAGTCTCCTACCGGCTCACTGTTAAGCTTTCTTATTACAGACAGCTAGCAAAAACACGCCTATAAATACCCTACAACCATGGGTCCACTCAATAGCACATCAGTAGCAGTAGCAATAGCAGTAGCAATAGCACAAGTATTATACCATCTACTACTGTATACAAATACCATCCCTCTCTCCAATGGGAAATGGTACAGACCTCTGCATTTGTAACACTGTATTCATCATTCACCGGCGTAGCTTCTAGTGGTCCTCGGCTAGGCCGGGCCGGTGTGATTCGACGGGGTAACTCGATGCGCTTATTTCTCAATTGATCTCGCAAAGCAGCCATTCATCAAGTTAGGTTTTGTTCACACGGCTGTTGATTCATCATGTCCCGCGCACGCCCATGCTTTTCTGCAGTGCTGAATGGGCAGTCTGCGCTACCGCTGGTCCTTTTTATTGAATAACGAGGACTGAGAACATCCCACCAGGTTGTGTGTAACAGCATAGCTGTTCTAACCACTGTGTGTGTGTGTGTGCGCGCTCTCCGCAGGATAATTGCCATGTGTGGGGACTATTACATCGGAGGGCGGCGGTTCTCCTCCCTGTCGGACCTGATCGGCTACTACAGTTATGTGTCTTGTCTGCTGAAGGAAGAGAAGCTGCTCTCGCCAGTGGCGCCCCCAGAGGTGAGACCGGCCACTCTGCCCTAAAATATACACGGCAGGCAACAGGTTGACGTCCCAAATTAGTCTCAGCGGTTCATGGTTTGGGTTATTGTACCCGCGCCCTGACAAATTCCCCCAGAAGTTGACGGAAAAACAGAACGAAGGAATGAACTTCTTCAGATAGCACGAGGGCTTCCCCGGTCCTCTGTTTAACCGGGTGCGGTGTTCACGAGCGCTGATCTTCATGTCCTCCTGTGTCTTCCTTTGCCTCTCGTCTCGTGCCTCCAGGCAGTATATTCAGTGCTCTTTAAGGCTCTGTCTAATGCAAATGAGCAATGTGGCGTGTCAAATCTCCCAGAGGGAGGTTTTCCACACTGTTGGATAATTGGAGGTTTAGCTTTGGGTATCTTTGGGGGTGGGGGGTATGCTTATTGCTGAGTATGGCGTTCTGTTAGGATGTGTTTCTGAGTCGTCCTCCTGTGCGTGTTCCTACAGCCTGTAGAAGACAGGAGGCGAGTGAGGGCCATACTTCCGTACACCAAAGTGCCAGATACCGATGAGATCAGGTGAGCGCTCCTCTCTCTGTGTTGCCCACTTGGCTCCTTTGTGACCGTGTTAGTGTCATACACCTACACCTGCAGTGGTGTTGGACATTTGTAGTTGCGTAGAAGCTAGGCAAGCTAACAACATGAGGTGCGTTACTCCTGAACTGTTTAGTCTCATTCACAAAAGACAGAGTAGTTTCAGATGATTCCCCAACACAAACATGGCAAGGTAACCTGCTGTTTTCTTCGAGCTAGACAGATACAATGATCTATCGCCTGACTTGGCTTGCTGTGGGGAAAATGTCCTGTCTATGTCAATTTAGCTGAGCAAGGCACACTTACTGGTGATCCTAGCTATACTAAGCCTGGTCTCCTAAATCTTATAAACATCTGTCTGAATCCAAGCCCTCATTCAGAAACATGACTCTGTGTCTGTCCACAAGCAGACGTAAATCCGCAGAGCCTACACACTTCGGCCAACCTGTTTAGTGTCACACAAGAGACCCCTACTGGTGGTTAAGTGATACGGCAGCCCCAATATAAGAAATACAATCCATTGCATACAAACTTCTTCGATTTATGAAGGAAAACGGCAATTATATTTAAGTTGAGTGAGAAATGTATATTATGACTGATGCTCCAATTTGTACTTTTATGAACACACAGCTGTTCATAATGTTTTTTTTTGTACTCCCATGTATCCCAAGCTTCCTGAAAGGGGACATGTTTATCGTTCACAATGAATTGGATGACGGTTGGCTGTGGGTGACCAACGTCCGCACGGAGGAGCAGGGCCTCATAGTGGAGGACCTGGTGGAGGAGGTGGTGAGTACACGCCGCCAGGAGGAGACACTCCATCACACTACGTCTCCAGGGCTCTCTGTCGTGATCCATTCACGTCACGGGCCACTTGCAAAGATCACTGTCAATAATTGAATAAGAGCTTCTCGCTCTCTCTCTCTCTCTCTCTCGAGATTTGTACACACCTAGACTCTTCGGCCAAGAGGGTGCTGGTGGAGTTATCTGTCACATCCGCTCACTATCTCCAGCACAAGCTCTATGAGTGGTGCACGCACCGCAGTGCAAGAGTGCATTTCAGTTCTCAGATTGGACTGCATGGTGCATTGCGTTCGGGTCCTTCTCAATAGTTAAAGTAAAGCAACCATTTGTGTGTGTGACCCGTGATGGGCTTGTCAACTGATGACCACGCTTGTGTTCTTCAGGGCCGTGAAGAGGATCCACACGAGGGCAAAGTGTGAGTTCAAATATCTGATTTGATTTATTCTCTTGAAACAGGTATGCAAGCGTGTGTGTTGTGTGTGTGTGTGTGTGTGTGTGTGTGTTAAATGCATTCTAGAGTAAAATCCTGTGGAATGTGCCGTATTTGTTGTGTGCCTTCTCTTAAGCGCGAGCCCTCGTCGTGAATGAGTGCCGAGTTCATCTTTCTAGACAACCAGTCATTAGAGGCTTATAGCGCTCCCCGTCAGTACGGCCTCGCCGGTTGCCTCCTGACACGCAACCCTCCATCGTGTCCCGTAGCTCTAAGTGATGTTTTTATGTTCTGCCCGAGCAAGCAAAGGAGCATAGACAACGTGTACGGTATGACTCATTGCAAACGGCTGCCATATTGGGTTGTTCACCTCAGCGATTCTCAAATGACGAGATCAACCAGGGAAGCCAAATGTTGACGCTTCGGTCTTCTATGCATTTTTTATTAAACAGATGTATGTCAGTCAGTTCAGGGAGTAACAATATAATTTGCATAGTTAATGATCACATGTGAATGTGGGGCGGTGTGTGATGTTGGGGACCTCTGAACATTGAGCACGCTGCTGATTGAGCTGTATCTGTTGTGCCTCTGTATTGGCGTTGGCCTCCTTCCTCTTGACCCCCGTGCAGCTGGTATCACGGGAAGATCAGCAAGCAAGAGGCCTACAGCCTGCTGATGACAGGTACAATCCCTCTCTTCTTTTCATTAGGCGCGCGATATGAATCATGCGTGGTGTTAACCGTGCATTCTTTATGCCGACGCCAGGTTTTCAACCTCCAAATCCATTTATCATTACACAACTGCTGAGCGTGCACACCAAAACTCTTTGGCCCACTATGTCCCTCCCTCTCCTCCCTCTCATGCTGTCGTGCAGTGGGCCAGGTGTGCAGTTTCCTGGTCAGGCCCTCCGACAACACGCCTGGCGACTACTCCCTGTTTTTTCGCACGAATGAATCCATCCAAAGGTTTAAAATCTCCCCCACTCCCAACAATCAGTACATGATGGGGGGGAGGTACTACTACAGGTACGTGGGGCTCACTGGGCCAAACGCGCCAGGAATGCTTGTAACTTGTTCTATTCTAATTGCACTCTACCTTCAGCGATATATTGTTGTCTCCCTCTTTCGACAAATGTGTTACTTTTTGTAAGTCGCTTTGGATAAAAGCGTCTGCCAAATGCTCTAAATGTAAATGTAAATGTAATGTTATTATTGGTCATTATTATCTACAATCTCAAGATGTCACCGTGTGGTCGGCTCACTGACTCTTCATCACTTCCTGCAGTGTTGATGACATTGTCGACCATTATAAGAAGGAGCAGATCGTTGAGGGCTACAACCTGAAAGAGGCGGTTTCAGTTCAGGTATGTCCGTGGTGTTCTCACTATACAGCCGACTGGTGTTATTACATCCACACAGCGACACTGATCCACAATTTAGTGCTCAATGCCAACGTGCCAGCATCGGCTGTGATGGTTTTGGTTTTGGAGGCACCTAAAACGGTGTTGTCAAATCCAAAATGAAATGATTATAAATGAGAGTGTGTGGTATTGGGGTTTCCTGCGACACTAACACTGCATGTATATCTGTATCTGCATCAGCATCAAGAACAAGTCCTCTCTGACATCGTAGATGGAAAGGAAATCTACAACACTATCAGACGGAAGACGAAAGACGCTTTCTACAAGAACATAGTCAAGAAAGGCTACCTCCTATTCAACAAAGGTACGTCATCTTCCCCCTCACAAAGTGATACGGCTCAGCGCGGCAGATGATTGAACAACCGCGCCGTGGGCGTCGTCTGTAGCGCCATAACAACCTCCATTTTGTCTGCCACTGACATGCTCAGGTAAAGGCAAGCGGTGGAAGAACCTTTACTTCATCCTGGAGGGGAACGACGCGCAGCTCATCTACTTTGAGAGTGAGAAGAGGGCCACCAAACCCAAAGGGCTAATCGACCTAAGCGTGTGCTCTGTTTACGGCGTACATGACAGTCTGTTTGGCAGGTAAACGCTCCTTTTCGCATTGATCGCGACGGCTGATAGTTTGCTCCAAGTGCTGCTGATTAACTCTTTGAGTGGTCACTTATTGAGAGGCTTGATGGAAGAGGTTGTTGCACTATTGTGTCTCTGATTTCTGTTTTGTTTTTTTCCTTAGGCCAAATTGTTTCCAGATTGTGGTCCAGCACTTTAGTGAGGAGCAGTACATCTTTTACTTTGCAGGGGAAGCTCCAGAGCATGCGCAGGTATGTGTTTGGGCTTTGGAAGGGGTGGAGGTGGCCGAAGCATCTTCACTTGCTGATTGACCCGCTAATCTGTTTTGCAGGACTGGATGAAATGCCTTCAAACCTTCTGCAGTAACCTAAGGAAACCCACACAGCAAACGACCAACAAGAGACTGAGACAGGTAAAAACTAGGGGTGAAACTGCCGGGACACGCTCACGAGCCACCAGAACCGTGCGGCAGCTGACCCCGTGGTGTTTGACTCCCGCTAGGTGAGCAGTCTGGTCCTGCACGTGGAGGAGGCCCACAAGCTGCCCGTGAAGCACTTCACCAACCCCTACTGTAACATCTACCTGAACAGCGTGCAGGTGGCCAAAACCCACCCCAGGGAGGGCCAGAACCCCGTCTTCACCGAGGAGTTCATCTTCGAGTTAGTACACCGCCCCACCCCCTGCACCCAATGGCCATGTCCATCCCAGCTTTTGCTCTGCACGCGTTTCTCAGGGTTACTTCTCAGGGTTGACCGCGTTCTTTGTTGTTGTTTTATCCTCAGTGACCTGTCGAGCGAAATCAACCGATTTGAAATCAGCCTGAGTAACAAGACAAAAAAGAACAAAGAAAGTGACATCCGTAAGTGCGCCTCGAGGCCAAACAGACTTCCAAATCCTTCCGCAAACATGTGTCACCCCCACGACCCGCCGACTCTGCCTGACGTCCTCTACCTGACCCACAGTGTTCATGCGCTGCCAGCTGAACCGCCTGCAGAAGGGCCAGATGATCGACGAGTGGTTCCCGCTCAGCTCCCACGTCCCCCTGAAGGGCATCGAGCCGGGGTCCCTGCGCGTCCGCGCCCGCTACTCCATGGAGAAGATAATGCCAGAGGAGGAGTACAGCGAGTTCAAAGAGGTCAGTTTCGTTGTTTGACTTAAACTTGTGTGCCACTTAAGGCCACGTTACACTTCTGTAGGCCTGCGCGTATGTGTAGATGTGCAGTCCTCCCAGAAGGTAGCAACGCGTTGCCCTTCTCTGTGGAGGTTCGCGTGACCAATCGATGATTGGCCGAGCAGGGAACCGTTTGTTTTCCAGAGCCAGACAAGAGAATAAAATTAATTCAACCGACAAAATAGAAACGCAGTATTTTCAGTTGGTTGCGATACACCTGCTCCTTTTCAGCAGTACATTTGAATGATTTTGCAACATCTAATTTACATGGATATATTTATTTTTCAACATTTTCCTCGTTTTCTGGCGTTTTCATTTCCTGACACACCCATCGGTTCATGTACTTTTGGGGTCAGAAGCGCTATACTGCCCCCTTGTGTACATGTTAACGTGACGTGGAAGTATAAATGCAGGCAGTTTTGCGAAGAACTGCGAATCTTGAATCTCTTAAATTATGAAAGATCCGCGTTATGTCTTATGAGCCGTGGCGTGGCTCCTCGCAAACATGCTGCACACAGAACTTTGAATTAAGCATCACTGGCTCCCTCTGGAAGTGTCTAGTGAGAATCACGCTGTCTCTCCATCTGTGTGAGAAGGGTCACGTGCTGTGGTGTTTTCTTCCCCTTTGTAGATGATACTGCAGAAAGAGTTCCATGTTATTTATGCCCTGGCCAATGTGTGCGGCCAGGACCGCACCCTGCTGGCCAGCCTGCTGCTGCGGATTTTCAGGCATGAGAAGGCCGAGGCCCCCCTTCTCAGGACGCTCAACAACAGAGAGATTAACATGGAGGGTAAGCAACCCTAGCCAACAATAGCCAACACTGGCCAACACTAGCCAAAACACTAGCCAAAACACTGGCCAACACTAGCCAACACTAGCCAAAACACTAGCCAACACTAGCCAAATCACTGGCCAACACTAGCATCACTAGCCAACACTAGCATCACTAGCCAACACTAGCATAACTAGCCAACACTAGCCACCAAGTCTAAATGATGATGTGTTGTGGCATACAATTGTGTTCTAATTGTCTTTACTTGTTACAGTGTTTATGCTTGTCATTAAGGAAAACTGCCTTTTAGAAACACTTACATGCATTCCTGCCATGTCCAGTTCTATTCATTTTGTATGTTTATTTATCATTGACGCATATCTTTATTAATCCTCAATCCATAATAGCTTTTCTACTGACGCGTGTGCTGCCGTTACGCGTCAATGTCCCCCTTGGTGGGTGAATAAAGTACCCATGCAATGTTAACGTAGACGAGGCGACCACGCTGTTCAGAGCGACCACGCTGGCCAGCACGCTGATGGAGCAGTACATGAAGGCCACCGCCACGCCTTTTGTCCACCACGCCCTCCGAGACGCCATCCTCAGGATCATGGAGAGCAAGCAGTCCTGCGAGGTAACACTGGCCACCACTAACATACGCGGGCGGCGTTGTCCGAGGTCATACCCGGAGGACGTTGTTGTTGTTGACATCTTTATGTGCACTGTGTGTAGAACTCTTGCAGACTGTATTTTTATCAGTGCACGATCAATGGCTGAGCTACATGATACGAGCTATGCGTCACCTTGTTGCTGGCTACAAAAAAAGTCTTAACAACTGAACTGAAATTTGGAAATCGATTCCAGCGTCAAATTTAAACAAAAGTGACAAGGGACAGATTATTGCCGTTGGCCAGCTGATATGAACAATAGGTAAACGCTTAAACGGCGCCAATGAACTTCATCACGTCGGTGAAGTTGTGGGTCCTGTGTATCTGCCTGCATGCTTATCTCTCGCTGTCGTTTCATTGTACTGCTTATCACTCGTTCTCCTTGTACCACACTCTTATCTCTGTCGTCTCTGTCACATTGCTTACTTACTCCAACCCCCCGTGTCCTCAGCTAAACCCTTCCAAGCTGGACAAGAATGACGACGTGAACTTGAACCTGGCCCACCTCCTCAACATCCTGTCTGAACTGGTGGAGAAGATCTTCATGGCCGCTGAGATCCTGCCACCGTAAGCGCGTTGCTCTTCATGGATGTGTTCTGTTAGTTTGTATGAGCTGAGCACACTGTATGAGTGTTCACATACAGCAACATCAACTCATGTGTTACGCGTGGGTGTCCTCGGCCTGCTTGCATCACCTCTATCAACTCGATGGCCACTGAGACACAGATGCTGAGTTCATGGGTGTCAAGTTTCACTTGTAGTGAAGTGTCTTGTCTGGGTTTGTAATTGGGTATGAATGATTTTGTAAGACCACTTAAATTTTTCTCTCACAAATATAGCCAGGGTGGCTAATTGATTGTTTTGCGATGATGAAGATACATTGTTAAATTAGTCACAGCCATTAACATGGAATCCTCACATGTTACTGTCCTGCTCTATCAATGTCAGGACGCTGCGGTACATCTATGGCTGCCTGCAGAAATCAGTACAGCAGAAATGGCCGACCAACACCACCATGAGGACCAGGGTCGTCAGGTAACAAACACTGTCAACAATACCACTTGAAAAGAAAAGGAACACGTGCGATACTTCCTAAATCAGTTGAAGCCTATGCCTGGCACACACTAGACGATTTTTCTAATTTAGACAACGTGAGAGACCACACACCTAATGATAGATGAAGATAAATGTAACCGTTTGGGTGGTTAAGTGTGTGGAATGCAATGATTTGGCCAAAACGGCACACCACACACACTAACCGATTCCATTCCCTTACAACCCAGTCCTGATTCCCAAAACCAGAACTCTCACAAATCACAATCTCTTGATCAAACACGTGACTAGCGTAAACAAACATGGCGGACAGCGGCCATGCTATGCTAGCTTTGGCACTCTTATGCTAGCTTTGGCACTTTTTCTGAACATCCTAAGAAAAACCAAAGAACTCGGAAATCGGGCACAGATTCATGCTAATTATCATGAAGTGTGTAACCTGCATTACCTACCTTATGTTCCTACAGTGGCTTTGTATTCCTACGGCTGATCTGCCCTGCCATCCTCAACCCCAGAATGTTTAACATTATCGCCGGTGAGCCAACACACACACACACACACACCTCAATTATATTGGTTTTTATTACCCTCTCACATCCACGCTCACATATATATGGACATACACGCAGCCACGGCTGTGAATCAGACCGGGGCGCTGACGTGAGGTGCGTGTTGTTTGTTTGCACCGCAGACCCTCCATCTTCAACAGCCGGCAGGACACTGACTCTGGTGGCCAAGTCAGTGCAGAACCTGGCCAACCTGGTGGAGTTTGGTGCCAAGGTAGAGACCCCACTACACTTTTCAAACGACCAATCGAACTGTCACAAGTTTAGTGAATGATGGCTGTGTCACAATTTTACGATTTATTCGATTTATTTTGGATCATGGGTTGTAGTTGTGTTGGCACAGGTTTTAGGAGATTGGCAGTCAGTGCTATGTCAGCCAGTGAAACAGTCCCTCGATATCAAGCTTGTTGAATTCTTCTACCTCAGGAACCCTACATGGAAGGAGTCAACCCTTTCATCAAAAACAACAAACAAAGGATGATCATGTTTCTGGACGAGTTGGGGGTGAGTCATTTTGTGTGTGTGTGTGTGTGCGCGTGCGCGCCATGGATTCAGATACCAATAGCTGATCAATAATCTGTGCCCCAGAATGTTCCTGACCTCCCCGAGACGACCGAGCCCTTTAGGACAGACTTGTCCCGGGACCTAGCGGCGCTGCACGAGCTCTGTGCCACGCATTCAGACGAGCTGCGCATCCTGAGCAACGAGAAGGGGGCTCAGCAGGTCAGACGTCCTCCCCGGGCCCTTCTGGCAGTATTCAATATCTCATTTTAATTCCCCTGCCATTTTAAATGTTTGGCAGTAGTGTTTCTCATTCTGTTCCTCGAATAGCATGAATCCTGCTCTACTATCTATCTATTCTACTTGTGTTTAGCATACGCTGTTTAGCAGAGTCGTGCTCTAGCTGGCATCTCCGCGCCTCATGCCGCGGTCCATTAGTCAAGAGTACATTTCCGTTCACCGTTGACGCGTGTTGGAACTGACGCCCTGTGTTTGTTTGCCCGCAGCATGTGTTGAAGAAGCTGCTGGCCATCACAGAGCTCCTCCAGCAGAAGCAGGTTCACTATGCCATGTCCAATAGCAACAGGTAGTACTGCCCTCCGCCAAACGGCTCTCCATCCGGAGGGCAACACACATGGAGGAGGGGGGGGGGGGGGGGGGGGGCAAGCATGCTCTACCCTTCATCACCATGGCAACTGCCTCCGCCACCCTCCTCCTCCTCCTCCATCATCTCCTCCTCCGATAGCCACCGCCCATCCTCAACTGCCTGCCATCTTGTCCCTA
>OMKP01010595.1:1451-19344 GCA_900302375.1 Bathygadus melanobranchus
TACATATAATCCCCTGAACACACATGTGCGCACACATACATACACGCATACAAGACCCTGTTCACACACATGCTATACAAGCTGTTCAGTCAGGCGGAAGACTTTATTTTTAAAGGGAAAGATGAAAGTGGCCTCATTTCTGTGTGAATTCTGTTTGTACAGTGAATAGTGAGTCGGTATGACCCCAGTTATTGTAAAACTTCAACTGTGACAATGTTAAGAACGCAAAATAAACAAATATATGACTTATGGTATGTATGTCTAATGTGTTTCTTTCCACGAGAATGAGAAGGCGACCCCTAATTGTATGTTTATATAGACGTTTCTATGGAATTTGTCTCTTCCCCTAGACTTGTGTGTACAACAATATGAAAGATCTACCCATGTTTTATAATTTACTATGACTGACTACGATTACTGGAGTTCATCAGAAATAAACACATGTATATGTAAAGCAGAGTAAGTGTATGAACTGTATGCCTAAAGGTGAATGCCCGATACAATTCTGTGTGTACAACCATTTGCCACTAGAGGGCGCTATAGATAAGGAAATCCAAAATACATTATAATTTGTGCCTATATATTTAGGTGGTATACCCAATGGATAGAATATTTAACTCAAAAACATTTCCTTTGCTGTTGCGGCCATTCTATCTTTGGTCATAGTGGGCATATAATCCACAATGGATAGTATTTTAAAACGTTTGGCAAATCCTGCTCTCAAGACATACCTCCCTGTTATCTTGATCATGATTCATTTTCTACAGAAAGTGTGTGTGTGTGAGAAAGAGAGATTGATTGCTGTCAAGCAAAGGGCCACCTCAGCCCGATGTTGGGCCTAACACACCTTGTATGCGGTAGTCTTACTAATGCACAGGAGCAGCTTCTATAGCACGCCACGCAGCCGACTGCTCTTCTCTGATAAGCCTTTATCATCACTCTGCAGCGGTGTCCCCCGAAGGACCAGCGAGCCAAAAGCAAACGCAACAACGTCAGAACCGGTTACTACTGGTTGCCCAGTAACAGTTTTAAAGTTTAATGAACACGGCCGTGTCTACATCAAGCGTTATCAAAGTAGTCTTCGCAGAACCTCAAAAGAACAATGGATTTACACTCACCTCTGACTGGACTGGGACGGACGACACACTCAGGATGGCCAACTTTCAAAGCCTGAAATGTGTGTATTCTTCAATGCGGTACTTTCTGCTTCCTGTGATATATGTTCTAGTTTCTACGAGTTTGCATTACATTACATACTTATGATATAAGCTACATTTGAATAATGTATAATGCATTTCTTCTTTTGTTTCTGATGACTAAGATTCTATAATATTCGGATCATGTAGCTTACTGAGTATTAACACTAACACTTATTATTATAGTGATATGCACTAACCTTAACCCTATATAGAATGTGGATGCACAATATAGAATCAATATATACAGTATTGAGTTATGTGGACAATAAAAAAATTATTTCAGTCGGCCGACAATAACAATCGATTATCCTCAATGATATATGTTCTATATTAGGTCCTACTCATAATTCAGTGTCTGTATACATGGTGAAATGTGCTTCTGTGATTCATACAATGGCGTGCATGTGACTGTAACACCTCGTCCGTAGGATGCATTCAGGGCTCGGAGTGTTTCTGCTGTTGGCCACATCCAGTGTGCGTACTGTCGCCGTGCCATGTCTCTGCTCAACTACGCCGCCCGCTGGACTCCTGGTCAACTGCAGCGCCATGGACCTCGTAGAAGTACCTCAGCTACCGTCAGACACTACCGAGCTCCACCTGCAAGACAACCGGCTCACTGCAGTGTCTCCGGGCGCGTTTGACAGATTGGCAGGCCTGAGAAAGGTTTCGCTCTCTGGGAATCTCTTCCACTGTGACTGCAGGATCCAGTATCTCAGAAACTGGCTTCTAGGAAACACAGCTGTTGTTGCGGGCGGCAGTCCCATGTGTGCCAGTCCGAGTTCCGTGGCGCTGAAGGAAATAGTAGATCTCGGTGACGAGATGTTCAGCTCCTGTGCCGCTGAGCAAGGCTGTGTTGACGGGGTGTCTAACAGCCTGCTCGGGGCAATGTTGTGCTGCCTGGTTATTCTGTTATTGTGGTGCCTGAGGCTGGCCAAGAACTCCACGTTGACCATGGACATTGTGAAGAAACATTCAGGGCTTGACGCTAACTCTTTGCGATCAAAAAAACCCAAGCACAGAAAAAGGCTCCACAGCACCAGTTCTTATGTCAGTGGGAACTCTAGCACCCCCCTCTGGACAGATGATCATGAAACGCCACATATCAATATGGATTTATTACCGCAAATACTGGATGTCCTCCAAAAGAAACACAATATTAAGATAAAAGCTACTTGAATCAAGATTGTATTGTAGGTTAATCTTTTATGGCAATACGAACAATGTATTATATGTCAATATGATATGTGGAGACAAATACAAGGTAATTTATGTATTGATGGATTCTTAACTTTTTTTTCTTCTAAATGTTCATCTTTAAAGCCAGCCAACGTTTTCTGTTTTTTATTTACATTACATGCACAATTGTCAATTATAAAAGATATATGGTTAATTATCCAATGAAAAAAATCTCTAACATATCTGCACTATACATGTAAATGCCCAGCCATTTACATTTTGATTTAATATTGTTATTACACGAAACCAAAATGATGTGCTTTAAATGTGACCCACAAAGATGTACACAGTTTATTCACTTACAGAGAACATATGGTCATGTTTACGAAGGCCGTCGCCTGTGCAAATACTGGTTAAGGTTCAGCGTACGAGACAAGAACACGCTACAATTTTAGGACACCATTGCACTCGGCAATGGAAAACAGATGAGCTCATGGTACAAATGTTATTCTGACAACCATGCATAGTTAAAATGGGCTCAAACATAGTAAAAATACGACAATGACAGTCATCTTGAGAATAAAAGGTAAAACAAAAATATTTTCAATAAATATAGCTTAACTTTATAGGCTAATTTGTAACAATCTAGAACGCATGACCTATAAAATACCTAACACTGTCAAATAAGGCAGTTATTAAAAACCATCTCTTTAAAATGTATTTGTGAACACTATGATCATCCAGGGACTATGTATCATCATGTACACGGAAAGCTAAAAGAAATGAAACTGATTGTTCTGAAGTAGTTTAAGTTTGTTTAAGAGACTTCAAGAATGACCTTTTTTTTTGCTAACGCAATGCCCTGACTTGTTGTTAAACAATGTCCACAGTTTTGGGTGTCTACACATTTCGTACATGAAGTAGCGATCCAAACCCCCACCCTCCCCTCGCCACCGGGGACTGATGCGACCACAACGCCTTCCTTCAAACAAAAGACCTACCGAGGCACATACTTCTCCTTCTCGAAGATGAAGTCGACGGCCTCGGCCACGTCCAGCGCAACGTGACCGGGCTCCACTAGCTCGGGGTCGAAGCGGAAGTCCCGGTGGCCGTGGAAGACAGTCTCTCTGATGTGCTGGTCGCCCGAGGAGGAGGAGGAGGGCTCCTCTGTGCTGGGGTTGTACACCCCCGTGCAGACTAGCACCGACTTACAGGACGTAGCAGACGGTGACGCCAGCTCGCTCTCCCAGTCGTGGTCCATCTCCCCCTCCTGGTGCACTGTGGTTGTTGTTGTTGTGGTGGTGGTGATGGTGGAGGAGCCGGTGGCCGCCGCCGCCATCTTGGCAACAGATTTGTGGCTCTTCTTGCTGACTCTCTCCTCCAGGTAGCGGTTGTAAAGATTGGCCCCATAGATGTCGGTCATGAGGTTGTCCCTGCGTGTTTAGAAGAGGTTTCAAAAGGTTTATGTTAAAGCCTGAAACCTTAACCTCTACCATGGGTGATGGTAGATGTCCGTGTGTTGCAGGTTTAATTTGAACAGATTTTTATCTCAAAAGGGCCCCGGTTTAAACCCAACACTTTACTTTGTACCTTCTCTACAACTGACCTGAAGCATGCAACTAAAGCAATGCAGCAACATTCTCGTCAATACAAGAGTTGGATGTTGGTTCACCTAAGGGGCCCTTAATGCCTGCCTCTCTCTACATATTAACCTTTAATCTGTCTACTAAGGTTCCAGAGATAGACAGAATATTGTACCTACCCTATAGCATAGAGGGACGTAATGGGATGCTTCCACTTCCTTTCGATGGCCTGGCTTCTGATGAGGTACTCTGCAAAATGGTAGGTCAGTTCACTGGGTTTCCCCATCAGGGCCTCATACTTCACCTCTGTGCCAGTTATCTTTTTGTAGATATTCTCGAGGCATACAAGGAAGGTCCCGTGTCCGAACCTTGGATCGCAACAGGGAGACATGGACAAACTTGTTAGCTGTTGGTTGTGTATCATGTTTTGAAATCTTGCATTTCAATACAGACAATGCAATTGGAGACTGGCGGTTACCGTGGAGACTGTGCCTCAGCCATCCACAGAAGGTCCATGTTGCAGGCCAGCAGAGGTAGGTGGCGCCGTGTCTGACGCTGGTGAGCACTGCTGAGGTTTCCATTGGTCAGGAGGACGTCAATTATCAGCTGGAGATGGGTCTCCCATCGAATCGGCTCCCCAAATAGAATGACAGCTGTAAATGGACTAGATGTCAACTGAAGGATGACGTTTGGGGAATATTCAAACATTTGAACTTTGGTGAATTTAACGTGTGTGTGTGTGTGTGGTAGCTCACCTTCAATCTTTGGCAGGTTACCAACAGCCACAGACTAAAAGAAATATGGGCCAAACATATCAAACTGAGTTAAGTTAACGTATAATAAGTGTGTTATTACAACAAACACAGACCGTTGGGTTTGAACGCTCACCGGTAATTTAGGTCGTCGATTGTGGTCCACCATGTCGAGCAATGGGAACGACTCCCTCAGCATGTCGATGGTAACAACATTTTCAAAACCTAAACTGTAAACAAAGAGACGAAGAACACAGTATAAAGCACTGCGAAGCACAGCACGACAGTACTTCCACCGTGTGTGTGTGTGTGTAACAAAATATATATATATATAATTTCATTGTACTTTTTAGCGATGTCCAGGACTGGACCTTGACCGGACACAAGTACACACTTATCGTGGTACTTCTTGAACATCCTGAGTGGACTGTGAGACATGATGACCTGATCCTGGCTAATCTGTTGGCAGTCAGAGAGGTTTGCAAAGATTAGTCGGCAAGAGATCTTACGTGTGTATGGCATGTCTGACTCGTATGACTGCTTAACCCAGGATTCCCGATTCTATACATTACTTACAGGGACGCCCAGGATGTGGGACATCTGGTCGGCCTTTTTTTGTCTGAGGCAATTGCCCGCATTGGTGACAAAAACAACCGGTACGACAAATTGGCCCTGAGAGTTGACCAGCTTCTGGAATGCCTTTTTTGCGGCAGGGATTGGCATCCTGCCCCGAATGAGCACACCATCGATGTCAAAGAGCAGACCGAAGTGAGGCTGTGGCTGTGAATGAGGGGAACAGAAAGATAAACAACAACAAAAATGTCAGGGTGAGAATTTTCACTTCAATGGGTTCAGAAGATATGATCAAAGCATGTGTTCAGAGGGCCAATCAGAACCAGGAGAATGTGATTCACATTACAGAGGACTTGGTGCAGTGTAAGGAGTAGGCAATACCTTACCTAAGTCTTAATAGAAACATGTACTGAGTTGCATGATGCATGGATGAGCTCCATAAACAATGCCGTGTGTGTGTGTGTGTGTGTGTGTGCGTGTGCGTGACTGTATAACTATGACAGTTTGGCAAACAAAGAGAGGAGCGCTCATATTACAGGGTTTGGGGCGTTGAGAACAAGAAATGCAGCCTAATTGCAGTGGCCCCATACGGGAATTTTATGACACATCGGACCCGGACGCCCTTTTCGATGCATGCGGATCTCGTTAAAGCGTGGCATTTTGCTTTTTTGGTCATTATTGTCGTACTGTGGCAACGTGAAGAGATACTTTTGGTCTATAAGAGCGAAAATCCGAATGAGGCTGGGAACAATTCTTTTCTTCCTTGGGATAAGCAAAACAACTGGAAGCTGTCGTGTAGCTGCAGCTTCTTCACAATGCATACAAGATCGCACTAGTCGAAGGTTTAGGCTTAGAGCACCGCGACATGTATCTGCAACGCCACGACTTGTTAACAATAATATATTGATTGTTGGTCTGAGCCAACAGGAAGCAACAGCTCGTGACAGCCCAAGCATACCTTTCTATTAGACACAGTTCCGCAAAACCCGCATTGAGAACCGACAATTCCAGCTTTTCGTCTGGCTTGAGAGTTACTCAAGGTGTAGAGACCCCGGCAAACATGCAGGAGTCCCTTCATCTCCTTTGTTTTCGCCGGGTTTAAAGCACGTAAAAGAGTAACACCGAGTGAGAAGGGAACCGGCTTCGGCTGCGCTAGCCGTCTGTGGGCTTTACTTGTTTTCCTCCGATTCATTCGCTGATGGCTGGACGAGGCTATGGGAGGATCCTGTTATCCCGGTCTACAGCCGCGCCATTTCCTGTATCTTACTTCCGATGAGCTGTGTACGCCAATGGACAATCCCGGAGCGAGAAGAATACGAAGGAAGACCAACAACGTGGACTCGGCGAATAAATGTGGAGTTTTCTGACAAATAACATGGCAATATACGAAACACGTATGGGAAACTGATATCCCTCTATCGGAAGTCCCTCCCCCTCTCTCGCCGCTGAACCCCATGTAACTGTAAGACCCGCCCCCCTCTCGTCGATAACGCTCGTTTGGAGCATCCCGTTCCAGGCGTTCCGCTGTGAGACGAGAACGCCCAAGTTCAAATTTGACTGGGCAAGAACGAGTGACGACACGCGAGGAGTAGGTGGTCCTCCGGCCGTACTCAACCAGTGGAGAGTGGGGGCTGTGCGCCTGCATCTGCAGCCATTGCAGCTCGGCTGCCATTTTATACGCTGGATGGATCACAACAATTGGGTTTGCGCACCATTGTGCTGCATTCTGTGGAAAAAGTAAGCATTCGCAGGCATGCAAGTAGAAGCGTGCATGAAAGGAGTCATGTCTAAACCACGAAATACGAGTTGGGCAACTGCCTGCAGATGTGACCGGCTATACTGCAGCCATGTATGTGCTTTATATACACCAGCTAAATTTACACTGCATGTGCAACCAGAAGGAATTTGACTTGGAAATTTGAGCCCATTAGGTTAGCCTGAAGAACTCACTTGGAAATTAAAGCCAACATTTCACAGAAAGGCATGGCAAATAACTTTCCAAGAACCAGTAGAAAGCACGTTATACCTTGAAATCCCAGCTGCAGATCAAAACTTTGGTTGTTAAGTCCAGTGAGTGTAAATGGTCATTTAACGTTCAGTCTTACGATTGAACACACATACTCAATTCAAGAATACAACTAATTGAAACATGATTCTCCCCGTGCTCCTCCAGCTTTATTGATAGTTTAAAATTACATTTCTATTTTTTTTTTAGGACTTAAGTTGCATTCTCCTTCCGACTTAAAAACAGAGTACAAGCAAATGGTATTTTTACAGTAGTCTAAGTGATATTGTACAAAAATAACATTTGATTTCTGAGAAAACATTTTCCATTCCCAAAGGACTCCTAATTCACACTTGACAACTGTAATGATGCTAATTTCAGCCAAGGTATTTAAAAAAGAAAGGAACAAAAAAAAAATTCAAAACCCTTTTAAAGGAAACATACCTTGGGCTAACACTTGACATTTAAATTTTAACAGATTTTATATATAAAAGATATTTGTTACTGCAAAACTTTTATATCTTAGCAATATAGCATGTTTGAATATGTTCTGCCCACGTTGCTGCTTGTAGGGCTCAGATGCATCATGTCGTGACAGTTTTCCTACTCTCTTGGCAAACTCATATCTTAGCCCACTCACTAACAAACCAAAATGACCATACCAGGAGCTCATGGTATCCACATCCTCCCCACACTGTCCCTCATCCTACTGAGACTCTCTGCTCTCAAGGCCAGAGGTCCTATACATGCCGCATGTTTAGTCCCGTTCTGTTTACATCTCTGATCACCAGTGGCTTGGAAAGGGGGGGGTTTCTTTAACAAAGCATTATACGCGACACCACTATCAAACTAAAACACTTTTTTTGTATTGAATGCAGAAAGATATTTTTCACCCCTTTCATCGTATTACATGTCGAGAGGCTCACTGGCCTGGGACTAGCCTCTTGTCAGCCAAACCGTTGGCCAGTGAAGAGGATTCAGAGAAAATAATACAACCAACCATCAATCTGAAAAAAACGGAGGGGCAACAAAGGGCACTGATTATGCGCTGGCGTCGTTGGGGCATTCCTTCGCAAGGTGGCCTGTCTTCCCACAGGTGTAGCAGCTCGCTTCATTGCCCTTACTGCACTGAACAGCAACGTGACCGATTTCACCGCACCTGGGTGGGGGGCGAACAATACAAGAGACAAGTTATAAACACACGCTGTATTTAATGTGTCTATAAAGGCCTATACACCACGCAAGCCCGTTTTTGGTGAAATGGCTAGTGCTTTAGCGGAAAAAAACAACAACTCTGCGGCCATTTTAAAGTCCACAACGAGTGAGATAAAAGCAAAAGATAATAAATGAAACCTGAATAAAAGACCGTAACAGTCACCTGTAACATTTCACTTTGTCGCACAGCTTCTGGATGTGGCCGAAGCCTCCACAGCAGTAGCACTTCTGCTCGTTGGCGTGGTCACACTCGCGAGCCATATGGCCCGTCTTGCCACAGCTGTAGCAGTGATGCTCCCTCTCCTTCTTGGGCTCTCTGCAGTCCCGGGAGATGTGGCCACTCCTATGACAGTTGTAGCACGCTGAACAGCAACACAAATATTAGTGTTCCAAAAATAAGTACGAAAAACTGTCAATACAACGATCATGGAACTGATTTAACCACTACATAGGTTATTGGTTGGATGAACAAAATACAAAATATTAAGGACCTCGGTTTAGATAGTAGAAAATTATACAAAAAGTTTTAAAATGACTACCAAACAATATTTTCTACAAGAAAAACACCCACCATCCTCCGATTGCCCACAATCCTTTGCGATGTGACCTTGGTCCCCACATCTGAAGCAGAAGTGGTCTGTGGAGAAAGCATGGAGTGTTATGCATCATGTGTGTCTTGTTACATTTCAAGCAATGTGCCCAAGAATCAAAGCAATGTTCAAGTTACGATATTTTTACCCTTGCCACGTCCCCGGCCTCTGCTACGTCCACGGCCGGCTCCACCACCTCCACCACCACCACCACAACCACCTCCTCCACCGCCACCACCACCACCTCCACTCCCCAGGGGGCAGTTCTTGATCCAATGTCCAGTACGGTGACAACCGAAACACTCGTTGATGGACTTGTCCATTATCTGAGTCAAAACAAGACAGGTGTTATAATACAGAACTCACGTGGGAACCAAATCCCTTGTGGGCCGTGAAACCCCAATCCCAATTAACTGAGATGAGCTGAACAACAAACGAAAGACACTCTGAACAGCAAGTGATACATTGAATGCCAGGAAGCATCTCTGCATTAATGTCGCCGTTTTATTGATGTCGTTGGAGTCCAGGTTTAAATCACTTTTGCTCATCCGGTTGGATGCTAGGCGTCATACAGCCAACACAATACACTACCAACCCAGGGATCTAAGCCTGTATGAAGCAGTGGGTACAAACTACAGTCTATCCTAGTTCTCCACACGACTAGGGTAGCTCGCTACAGAGCTAACTTACATGATTTCATCAACGGAATCATGTTGTGATCACCAGTGGTCAAACTTCTCCAAAGTGTTTGCTGACGGTGATAAAGACATCAGTCATGAAGAATGAGAGTTAATAAGTAACCACATTACGCACAATGCACGGGTAATACTACAGAGCCCCGTGGCCGGGACGGTGAGATAACAGGAGTATTTATATTTCACAGATGAATACAAGGGTAGCCATGATTGTCCATGTTGGGTACGGCGAGCCATAATTCACTCCCGTCGTAAAGACGTCCGTGTACGCAACGCGACTACCTCGTGTGAATCGTATAACATTGCCGTATAAAATAAAAAACCTTCGCGGGGCTTTGCGTATTGATCAGTCACCCGGAGTCAAGAGGTTTTATTAGTAAGTAGATGTTGCACTAAAAACGCAAACGGGGAAACCAAGTAGCCGAAATCAATGGGCCATTAAACGCACGCCGCGTCTCCTCGGCTAGTAATGTAGCATTCGTGCTCCTGGCCGCACGCTTTGGAGACGCGAATAGTGCAGGGAATACGCGACGCGTTCGAGGCATTGTTGCTGCATTTTATTCGCTACTTTGCGTCGCGATGTGATCTCACTGGCCACAGTTAAAATGTCGCATAAACACAACACAATAGCTACAATGTAGCGGCCAGCCCGACGTCGGGCCTTGTCACGTTGACGCGTACTGCGTACTCCGCAAGACACCGCGTGTTAGCGTCGCCACCTTTTTCAACACAACACAGAGGCACACGACCACGTCGACGGCGGCTCATTTGGACCCGTCTGGTGGTCGGCGGCCGGCCATCCAAGAACGATACCGACTGCATGGGGCGTAAACTCGCGAAAATCAACGGAAGGATGAAGAATCAAGGCAGCATTTCCCGCGCACACCACATATAGCTCAAAGTCGCTGCGACGCGCTAGCAGGCCGAGGACCCGACGTCCCGTAAATGCCTTCTTGGACTGGGTGCGCTTTGATTGGAAAAATAACCAACAGGCATCGGCGTGCGCTTTACGCGTCGCGCAACAGACGCGAATCGCCACGTTTCGGATAGATTATGCTAGAAACATTCGTGCATTTCTTACCTTTTCAGCTACGACTACTGAGATTCTGTTTACGCCTCCTTCTTTGAGCTACAGGCGTTGTGAACACGAGTTTCTGGAGCGTCATTCATAGTATAGAGTGAAAGAACGCACAGCAGTTGGCCACGGGCTGCGCGTCCGGCCAATCAGGCTGCAGAGTGTCTGGACACCGCCTCTACCAATAGCCAATCACTATTGAGGATTTCTCCAGTTTCCAACGCGAACACCGCCTCCACCAATAACGAACGACTACTGAGGATTTCTCCAGTTTCCAACGCTAAATGTCAGTCTTCGGTGCTTTAATGTGGTTAGTTGGCAAGCCTAGTTTATTGACTTTAAACAGTAAAAACATGAATACATGCACACAAAAAAAGATCAGTTAAATAAACACGTTCAAATAAACATCTGAGTTCTCGTCCTTTCTGGAGCATTTTGAGCGTAATATTACAATTCGATATTACAAGATTCATACTTGGTTACCATATATACTGTTTGTTGTAGTTCGATGCCAATGATGTGTTATATCACCAATACGACTAAGTAAGTCACAACAACCTAATGCTGAAATAAAATACAATTTAACTAAATTGAAAGCAGATAAGACAAAAAAGGTGTTCTCCAAATGACTAAACCATAACGTATGACACGCACACACACACGCACACACACACACACACACACACACGTTTTGTGTATCACTTGGAGACACAATATAATCCATTGGAAATCAGCGCTATATGCATTTCAGCTAACTTGCCTGAGAGCTTGGTCAGATCAATAACTCGGAAAGATGTTATCGGCACATTCTTAAGGTGGCATCGTATGTAAATCTCAAATAAGATATCCTACCTTATTTAAACGGGCAAAGCATGTGTGCACGACATTAAATGTAAGTATTCTTATCATTATATTACCTTTGAGTCATGCGTGTGCTGTCATTATCACCTGCCCATTCTAAACACAAATCTATCCCGTAGGAGTACCTTAAGAAGGCCCCACAATGACAAAGCCCAGCCCTCATCCCCTTACACCAAGTATCTGTTAGATAGAGCTATAATATTATGCCAGAAGAAGCTAAAGGCTGAATATTTGATTGCACATTAACATCGACAAGCAGAGAGTCAACGAGACAAACAAGACACTGTGTTCGACAGGTCCATTGCTTGTGCTAACATGTGTCCTGGCATTTTGTCATGCATGTCAGCATGCTGGTGAGGTTGCTTAATTCTTGAGTATTGCAATGCTGTTTGGGCTCTTTTTGCTGTCAGACCCTATGAAGCATCTGTGATGATAGGCCACCTCAGGGGACCGAGCCTGCGACGCTACAGACATGGTGAACACATGGTGAGTAGCGGCAGGTTTCACGGGCGCTAGGTTTTCAGAAGGCTTTGTTTCAGGAATAGTTTGAAAGAGTGCGTCTTCATGTGTCTTCAACTGAACACTGAAAATGTTAGGTTTTTTTGCATGATTAATTATTAGACGCTATATGTGTATGTAGGCCTATGTGTGTGTATACATTTGAAAAGTCTGTTTAGGAAAGCAGAACAGACAATATAACGTTCAAAGTTCAAAGCTTTTACATGACTTCATATGCCAATACACAGACAATACACATTGTCTCTTCATCGGCCTTATTTGGCAGCCACAAAACAAAACAAAACAAAACATACAGGATATTTTATACGTACTGCTGCAATTATTGCCCCTACCACTTTGCCTCTGAAATGAGCGAGTATTTGGGTACGGTTTTGCATTATCTACCTCTCCAGGACATCACAAGTAGATAACAGCCTCTGTGGATGTACGGTATACATTACGTCTAATCATTAGTTTTTATTCAATGCTGATGCGCCATACGTCACACGCGAATTAAGGTGTGGTGTGCCAGCGCGTAAAGCCTGCAAGGGTATCATTTACTTATTTGGACTTGTGTATCATTTTTTCGACCGTGAATAAACTGCGACAGGAAACCACAAGAGTTGAATTCACTTTTCAAACTGTTCAGATGATTTCGCCATTAGTACGAGAAGCATAATCTCAGTGGAAGTGGGTGGGCTCAGGAGTTGGTGTTCGATGCGCAGTGGAGAATGGTTGCTCGCCAGTCCTGTTATGACTGCGAGGTCCAGTTTCAATCACTGGCGTCAGACAGGCGCAAGACTCCAACTAAAACCTTTCGCCCTTTTTAATATTTCATATTTAAATATACACCGGAGAACCATGCTTACAGTGAACGCGGACGTCTTATCTGTAAACATCTCCGCGACACTGAAATAAAACCTTACAATGGATGATGTTTTTGCACGTCATTTTTTGAGACTCCCTCGGATTGGACACATATTCTGCGGATGGAGGATTAACTAATGTGCATGTAATGGATAGTAGCGATCAACTATAAAGTTTACATTGGTTCGGTGGTCGGGACGCGGCTCGGTTCGACTGGGTTACCGTCGAAGCGTTTATTTAACGTCGAACGATCGGCCTTCTTCAAAGCGTTGCACAAAAAAAAATGATGATGTCATCGACGCCACTTTTTCCCGAAGTTATGGCGGAGCACAACTTTCTAACTCGTCTTGGTGAGTATGATTACAGGCCCACGGGCAGTCGTGGCTTTACCCAGCTTTCCGAACGCTGTTTAACAATGTTAAAGTCTGCCTCTCCTACTTCTAGTCGATTCTATATTTAATTTCATCCCACTTCCTTGAATCGAGCGTAAAAGGATTTGGAAGCTGATGATTTTGAAGTCCGCTGCAAGGGCCTACAGACAATTTAACATAGTGTGCATTCAACAATCGTATGATTGATCGTATGATTGCGTTCGTTGTGAGTACTTCTCATGCACGTAGACTTATTTCAGCCATGCTCGCTGCTAAAAGTGTGTTTTAATGTACCAACTCGTCCTATTGTAAACGCAGAGACTACACTTAATTGTACGGTGGACCGGCTGACATTGATCTCACCTACATTTATGACTTTGACGACTATAAACAAGACTGCAGTACCGGTCTTACAGACACGTTGACGCCCGTATTTCTGGGTTTTTTTGTCAGCAGAACGTTGAAGTATCGAGGACAATAGCGATAAGGAACTGTCTGCACTTTATTTAGCGTTGTGTTCGTGCTTGTGTGTGATGTTCACAGCGCAGGAACAGCCGCGGCTCCTGCCAGCTCATGTGAGCACAATACGTGGAGTGCTCGTCCTATGTGGCAGATCATCGCACTAAATGAGCTCTTGAGGAGGGGAAAAAGATTGTCGTGCATAATGCAAAGCCATGAGAAATGGGTTGGCAGGCAGAGAGACAGCACAACACACCGAAGCATATTTAGCACTGTATTTATATTGGCAGCAGCACATGCAGGGTAATATTTAGTTTGTAGTGTTAGGTACAACTGTTGAGTTGTAACATACAAGGGGATCCTGTACCGTTGGTGCGCTCGCACTCTGAATAAAGAACGTCTTTATTTAAAATAAACACAGTTTGCCATAGTAGCTATCCTATTTAACGTTCAACTGCCTGGTGCAACAGTCATAGCCAGTGATACTATGATGAGTCATGTTATAGTCGTTGTGGACGCCTGTGTTGAAGGGTCTGTCGAAACCACACTGCAAATATAACAGCTGACCTCTGTGATCAGGAGTAACACACACACAACACACACACACACACACACACACACACACACACTCAAGATATACAGCAAACATTATAACGGCTTATCATTTATTGGGTGCCCTACAAGAACGTCAACTTCATTGTTCCAATATGTTTGTGTTTTTTCAGGACACTTCACACCCTCATAACAAATGCAGACGACTAATAATACTGATGAGGTGATTGAACAGCCGTGTGTGTGTGTGTGTTCCAGACTATTAAGAGCACTCGTCTTGCTAATGGAGCATCTTCAGGGCGCGTGGAAGACCCTGAGCAACGGCTTTGGAATGAAGGACTCTGTGTTCGAGGGCCCCTGCCTCTCCCCCACCATGGTCCAAGGCTTCCCCTACCAGCGGCGCTCCTCCGATGACAGCAAGATGCCCGACTCCAAGGCTAGCAGCACCATCCGCGTGTACCTCCCCAATCAGCAGCGCACCGTGGTGAGTTAGCTGGCCCTAGCGTCACGCCTTAGCTTCAAGACCCGACGCTGGGTTTTTATTAAGGGGGCAGTGTTGACAACGCAGGCCGTGTGTTGTGAAACCGCACCGTGGGCTGTACCGTGGTGGTTGTGGTTGTGGTTGTTGTTGTTGTTGTTGTTGTGGTGGTGTTGACGGAGTGTGTCTGCGTCGATGTGTGTTTCTCTCAGGTAAATGTGCGACCGGGTATGACCCTGCACAGTTGCCTCATCAAGGCGTTGAAGGTGCGTGGGTTGCAACCAGAGTGCTGTGCCGTCTTCAGACTGCACCCGGGCCAGAGGAGGTGAGGCCCGCAACGGAAGACGTTACTTCCTAGCCTGAGATCAGACAGAACTGTCAACTCGTTACATCCATTTACATCTTCAGTCTGACATGACCTTCACTCTGATTTACGTGGGGGGGGAAGTGGGATTCCGTTTTCCCGAACCAATCACTGGAGACCATCAATGCGTATCCATGACAATATACTGACTTTGCCAGGGTTTTAAGAGTGGAGCGAAGTAAAAACGAACTATGATGTCGGGCGATATTGAGAAGACATGCCGCCTATGTAAAATACATTTGTTAATCAAGGGGGTCATATCAAATTCAAGATTATTATTCAGCACACGCGTGAAAGAAATCTTTTTAAGTGAAAGTTTCCGAGATGTTGGGGTAATTCTCCCAAATTAACCCAGTGTCTATTCTGGGAGGGTTTGTGTAAAATTCTTTTGGGCTACTACTAAAACTTGTGAATTGTTCTAAAGAAATGGCAATCCAATCCGTTGTCGGCATTAGTCCTGGCCGTGGCGCCGATTGGCTGATTGTAAGTTCCCCCGTGGCGTTCATTTACTGAGAAATGGCTGTCTCATGTCACGATGCCGGTCCAGAATCAGTCGACTAGGGGAGTGGACGGATTCAAAGGGTTGCTTTCCCTTGTTGGCCATGAATTTGTTTTCTGGATTTTATTTGAACAGTAAAAAATTCCGGATGGATTGGAATACCGACTCTACATTACTGATTGGAGAAGAGCTGCTGGTGGAAGTGTTGGACCACGTTCCACTCACCACACACAATTTTGTGAGTAAAAAAAACAAACACATCAACAAACTTTTTTTTAAAAGCAATTTCTTGCTCTCCAAAGATTTTTTTTGCCATATATATTTCTTTTCCATTTCTAGGTGCGGAAAACATTTCTCAAGTTGGCCTTCTGCGACATTTGCCAGAAGTTTCTCTTGAATGGTTTCCGTTGCCAGACGTGTGGCTACAAATTCCATGAGCATTGTAGCACCAAGGTTCCTACGATGTGTGTGGACTGGAGCAATATCCGACAACTCCTGTAAGTGTGACCGTAGTGCAGATGAGACGCACACAGTGTCCGTACATTTGGTGTCAATTCATTCTAGAGGAGTATACTTTCATGTCAAATAATGGCTAAAAGGCACATTAGGAGACATTACCGCTAGTAGCATTAGCATTAGCAGTCTTCCGCTTGCCTAGTTTCTCTCTAATGTCTATCCACAGTAAACGGTGTAAATAAGCTGTAATGTTCTGGTAACTCTGGAATTTGCTTGCGTTGTTGCCGGATTACGTAGCGCTTGGCGTTCTTGCGCTGAGAACGGAGTACTTAAGCCTGTGTTTTGCATGCAACCTTTAGGACTGGGAACTAGCCAACAGAGAATCTGTGTCTGTGACATTTCCTGAAATGATTCCTTACCATCTGCGGATTAACGGTTAAAGATGGGATCAATTACAGTGTTCTCTGTAAAGTTCTCTGATTTTGGTGTCCAGGTTGTTCCCGACACCGGGGGAAAGCGGCGGTCCATCCTTACCCCCACTGACGTCTCGGCGAATGAGAGAGTCCTTGACTCGTTTTCCCAATAGGTAAGGCAGACTCCCAAACCCACCGATCACGGCCCGTATTAGATCGCTTGGGTGGGCGAGACGCATTACCTCAACCACAAATTGCTTAGAAAGGTTTGGTTGTAAGCAGGAAGTACAAGGAACAACAGACAAACATGCCGATAGTTTGGCATGTGCCCATGGCCGTCTCTGTATTTATAGGCTGTTCTAAATTGGTAAACATCTCATTGTTTATTACACAAGTTTGTGGTGTGTTTCTTCTTTTTTTCTTGCTTTATTGGGGCATAACAGTCCATAGAGGTGATGCAACGAGAGAGGTGTGAAAAGAGTCTTGTCTTTAGAAACGCTTCAAAGACTTTAAAGCTCTTGAACTGCCCAATTAGTACCTTGGCCTTTGCCGTAAATCTGGGCTTTAATGTTTATTGGCAGGGCTGCAATAAAATGCTTTTTGTTTGTTAATGGATTTGGAGTTTTTCCCTCAAACTCGAACCTCTTGAACTTCCTTTTTGAGAGTAAAGAATTGTGTCTTTTTAAACCACACAAACACAGGGTCACCATATATCAGAGAATACACTTTCCTTGTCAAAGGATGATGAGGCAGTAAGAATCATATTGGTCTCACAGGAATCCCGAATACATAAGCGAGTGAGCTTTACAGGTAAATCACTCTTTAAAGCGAACACCCCACAAAGCCACGTCTAGGCGATTAGAGGATGTGACATGTACGTCGAGTAGGCCCGACATCCCGTTGCAATATTTGCACGGCTCCTCTTACCGTGGCGTTCTGACATAAGAGGGCTGCGCAAGTACAAAAAAAAAAAGACGTGGCTCAACCTCTCGTGAGCCTTATCCGTAACGCTTCCCCCCCTCCCTCTCCTCCGCCAGCTCCATGCACCGCTACTCCACGCCACACGCCTTCAACTACACGACGCCGTACCCCCCCACAGGGGGCGCTCTGTCTCAGAGGCAGCGGTCCACCTCCACGCCCAACGTCCACATGGTCAGCACCACGCTCCCCGTAGACAGCAGCATGATTGAGGTAACTACACACCGCCCCCCC
>OMKP01010613.1:3728-20537 GCA_900302375.1 Bathygadus melanobranchus
CCCCCCCTTCTCTTCCCATTGGCTGAAAACCCCTTTAAAATAAAACCACTTCTGAAAGGTACGAGCAGCTGCACACCCCACAAGCCAGGCCAGGGTTTAAAAACATCACTTTGTTTTACCATTTTTTAAGATGTATTTTTATATATATGCCACATAAGTGTGCCGTAGCAGAAGAACCAAAGTGTCTCTGGGCGGACTGCGGGACATTCTCCAACTGAAATCAGCGCAGTGTGGTGGGTCGCCGAAGGAATCTGACATGCAGTCAGGGGGACGGTTTTCATACCCCAGCAGCTAAACACACACAAGCCCGCTTTGAAGTGGAACACAGTGACATTTAGAATGAAAAGAATGGAGCCCGTTACCAATTCAATTTCTTTATATCGGATCACTTCTTGTGTTCATCTCGTTTGTGATTTCTGCGGCTTGATTCGCGTCCCTGTGAACGTGCCTTGCGCTTGTCCTGTCAAAATAAAATAAAAAGGCAAAGGAAAATAGCTTTAGGAAGCAGAAGCTGTCTCATCTCTCCAGAATTAGTTTTCCTTACATTTTGTTATATTTCAATAGGGTTACCCATCAACCCAATTGAAATCCCCCCCTACCCTCCCACGATATTCCCCTGTGGAGTGTGTGTGGTTGATGGCTGGTTTAAGCAGCCTCACCTGTCTGCTTACAGGCTGATTAGACTCTGGGGCAGGGTGAGGCTGCACACCTGTGGTGCATCGGGCAATCGAGGCACACAGGATAAACCAGCTATCAACCACACACACACTGAAGGAGAGCGCTGACACGTCAGCATTTACCACCCTCTCTGGCTGTAACATCTTGCCAACTCTCCAATAAACGGATTTAGAGAGCTGATATGTCAGAGCTCTCCCTGAGCGTGTGTGGTTGATGGCTGGATTATCCTGTTGATTCCCCGATGAAGCACAGGTGTGCAGCCTCAGTGCCGGGCCAGGTGAGTCTGCTTAAACCAGCCACCAACCACACACACTCCACATCCCCAATCCCTGGGGTATGATCACTGACTGCCAATCACGTCTCCGGTTTCAAAGGCTGACCTTCATCGAATCCCACCCCCTTCCCGAGAGAGAGAGAGAGAGAGAGAGAGAGCCAACTGCAGCTAGGCTACATTGGGGTGAATGTGATGGTCGGCTGTCACCCCCCCTTCCTAAAAAACCCCAAACCACATCAAACATATATCCTTATTTAGAAGCTATTAACCTGTTTCATGAGAGGTGACTCGCATCCACTCTAAACAAAAAAAAACATTTATATAACTTTATTTATTCATAAGTGACTTGAGGAAAGGACACTATTGTGCTTGGTTGAGTGGACCTGTGGTTGGTTGGTATACTTTGATCAAAGATACGAAGAAGGGAGAGTCAAATCAATTTGTTCAGCAAATGCTGGACACTTCAGTGTACATTAGGATGTTCTTCATGTGGATAAAGTAGGTTGCGATCTTTCAAATCATCCAATCAATGAATACCCACCACCAAATCGCGTTTCTCACATGAACAGTTGAATGTAAAGCCACGGTCAGGGCTTGTGAGTGTTCATGTGTTGCATCATGTGGCGCTACGTGTCTTCATGCCCTCAGTCCCTCTCGTCTCGTCACATGCTTGCATGTCAGATTTCCATAGAGTTTCCCTGGTGATATGGACCTCTTCCTCCTGAACGCTGTGTGCGCGCGCGTGCCCACATGCAGGATTCATTCTATAACCAGACATTTGTATCTGGTTCCTTTACACTGGTTTGTGTTTGGGGAGAACTCGAGTCTATACTTATACATGAGCTTTCCGCGTCCACGTCGCCGATGTATACCTATGGAGTTGAGCGTTGAAGCTATCGGATCCGAGCTTCAACTCCATAGGAAATTCTTCCACCATGGCACTGTGCTCAAACTTCAAATCATTTCAACTTCGACCCACTCGGCGCTGACCTCAAAGCGCATCCAATCAGATTACAGCTTTTGTTTGACGTTCTAAAACCAATGGAATCTCATTGCCAACTGCTTTCTTCATTTCTAAACCTTACTACTTGTCTCCATGGTTTTATGAGTTGAATTCCCGTATGTTAGCTGGATATTTTCCAATGCTCATCCTAGCATCCAGCACTTTGCTAGACGCTCATGTGTTGACTGCTTCAGACTGACCTATGTGAATGCCAGCCAATGAGAGATCAGAGCTCCTTTGGCTGTTCAGTGCCAACATTGACATCTTTTTTTTGGTGTCAAATAAATGATTTGCAGCCTTGGAGACTTTCCAGCAATCATGGAAACCGACTCAAGTCACTACCCTTGTCCATCATAAGCCATGCCATCGGGTAGCACGTAATGCATTATCATTGTGTCAATCCATATTGTCTTTCATAAACCCCTTCATCTTCATCTTCAGGACATGGGGCCTGTTAGAAGAGTCTGGCTCCATTGGGCTTTCGTCTTCTAATGACCCATGAAGTGCAGGGAGGAGACTCCGTACACTGACCCTGAGAGCCACTGACAGCATCACACAGCTAAGCTGGGCTGGGTGATATGGCCATATATACAGTATGTTATATCCTGATATAGGTCATCTAATATCTCTAACGATATAGCATGATTTCTGGTTATTCAATAAAAAAACAAAGCCTATTTTTGTATACTCCTGTATACACAATGAGATTTTTGGTAAATAATCATGTGGATATCATGACTAAGTGGGTAAAGGCAAATAATAGAACAGCTAGAACAGTCTTGTAAGTTCAGAAAATCACTTTACTGTAAGGCAGCCTTTAAAACCAGGAAAAGACATATCCCAACATTACGACATCCAAATTCTAAGACGATATTGAGTCTCATATCACGATATCGATATAATATCCACACTTGGCCCAGCCCTGCTGTAGTAATCCTTTCATAAAACAATACAGTCGGCCGCCCTTTGCTTCAATCGCTTGCTTTCCTATTAGCTCCGTTCTCTACGGAGGCATTTGGAACCACCGGCATGGAGGAGAACCAGTCCAACCCCGGGCGGGTAGCGTGCTCCCTGAAAGGCCCGGAGGCCTCGCTGCTGCGACTGTCGCAAGCCATGCACGAAAACGCTGTGCATGGAGCTAAACTGTCACATTCGCCTAGCAACAGAGGCGTTTGTATGGCTTCATTTTAGCAGTTGCACTGTGCACACACACACACACACACACACACCCCACTACTGGCTGTAGAATACTTTTTGAACTGAATGGACACACACCATTATGACCTTCAAAGCTTCATGGTGCAAAAACATGAGTAACCTGTTTTGGAATTATGTTTGGATTCATTCAGGGACCTCCTCTGTGCGCGCGCGCACACACACACACACATACATACAGCTTGGAGGGCAAACCCAGCCTGTCCCATTGATTTTGGGGTAATGCATGGTGGATGTCAGGAGTCCTCCAAGTGTGGCCCCTGGCCCCACCACTGGATTAAAGATGCAGCCGCCGCTGCAGGAAACCTTTATTGGCTTTCAATTGATTTCCTTTCCTTTAACAGTATTTTTTTATTAAAAAATAGAGTAGAATCTGACCTACATTTCTCCAAAGAAATGCTACAATGTTTTCAAGCTTTTGTCACAGACCTGGCAATCAGCACTATATTGTTGTCTCCCTCTTTCGACAAATGTTGTTACTTTTTGTAAGTCGCTTTGGATAAAAGTGTCTGCCAAATGTCCTAAATGTAAATGTAAATGTCACAGATAAAGGTTTGATGAGTCATACTAGTCAGTATTGAGTCAACAGGAAGTTCATTATTAGTTTATTTCCCCCATGCTATTAGCTTTATTAGCACTGTATTTTAGTATTGCTAATGAAGAAATTATGGAGGCAGTTTGATCAACGGAAGTGATGGTGAGTCACGCGTGTTCACGTGGCTCATGATATTTATTTCATTCTTTTCATTTGCTGTGATGAGGACACAATTGCCTGATTATATAAATGTTTTCTATTTCCTTGCTCTTTGGGAGGCTAGGGTCAGGGCGATGTCATAAAATGTGGCCCGTGAAGCAGTTTGAGGCTGTAACAGTGTTATTATGGGCTATATAAGTACAATTCACTTGACCTGATGACCTGATGACCTGAGAATGTATATATATGTTGATTTTGTTGGCTTGTATCAATGTCAAGAAAAGAAGAAGAATGTATTTATTACAGTGTTACTACTTTTATAAAGACTTGACATGCTGCTTAATGTCTCGGGAGGTTGGGATATTCAGAAATTATTTTTTATCGAGATGGGGAAAAATGTATGGTGTGCTTGTAAAGGAAAGGCAATTACTTAAGCCTGCCTTCATTTCAGGGCAAAGTGATATGACTACCAACTTCCACTTTACTCATCCAAACAACCTTTCATTCTCTGAAAATGAGAAATGTTTGCCTGGGTCCAGACCTTTGAATCCACCCACTCCACCGAGTAGACTGATTCAGGTCTGGCATCGTGACATGAATCAGCGATTTCTTGGTTGAAAAAGCCAATGAGCGCCGACTGGGGACTAACGATTAGCCAATCAGCGCCACGGACAGGGTTAAAGCCGTTGTCAAGCTGTTCCCTGGAACCAAGGAAGAGTAGTAACAACAATGGCAACCGCTATGGACATGCTAGACGCTGCTATCAAGGCTGTTCTACATCCATTAAAAGTACCAATTATTTTGAAATCTGAACAGCACTCTGCTTTGAAGGAATGTATTCATCGTAGTTTGCTCCACTCTTGAAACCCCGGCAAATCCAGCATGTTGGCATGGCTACACATCAGTGTCGACTTCCCACGGAAATCGGTTAGAGTGGAGGCAATGTCAGACTGAAGATGGAAACAGAGTGAGACGAGTTGACAGTTCTGTCTGATATCAGGCTAGAGAAATGCGTTATCTCTGGAACTTTTAGGGACGCTGTGTCCGTAAGTTAACCTAACTGAATAAATAGAGCGGGTAGATTTGCTGCCTCACATCCGCTTTCCAGTAGTTTATAGCATGAGCTTAAAAGAACCGTCTGCATTGTATATGCTGAACCCTCATATTGCCGCCATGTTGTCTGCCTTGCTATGACTCATAGCTGCAAGGCCCCTCAAGAGACCCGACACCCGACAGTTGGCGATCACCAAAATGAAAAGACCAACGGCGTGATGATCTGTGACCATTTTGTTCATCTGATCGCCCTTCAGAGTAACTTTGGGGTGTCACTTTTGTTGTTCTCCCCCAGTCACAGATCAACTCTCCTCGACTCTCCTCGTCCTACGGGGGGATCTCATTCATCACCCAAAAACACATAACCTAAAATGGTGACATCTGGAAGAGAACAAACAGATACAATAGGACTTCAAGTGAAATTATTGACCTTCTGACCGTATAATCAGGAGGAACGTCCAAATAACCAAATAACCTTTTATTCTCTCGGATTCCATTGTCAGTGAAAGAAAGGTGTTTAAAATCAGGAGGAAATGGCAGGGCAGTGACTGTGACTGTGACTATTTCAACATGTCTCAGATAATAAGCTAGATAGCAGCCTCAGAGCCTTGTTAATGAGACGTGTGTGTGCCTTGTTTCTGCCTGTTGGAGCTCAGCTGTGCAAGCACCTTCAGAGAGTATTGATGGCCAGAGATAAGTCTGATGACATTTGGCTTGAATTGACCTTTGCCTGGACCTGTAAACGTAGTAGCCTGTTCTGTGTTAACTCGCACACTGAACCCTTGGAGAAAAATGGAGCTGGTTAGTTTTTAGATGTTCCCCGCCAGGTTTCTAATGACAATGTGGGGGTGTGGTGGTGGTGGTGGTGGTCACACTCCCCTTGATGCCACCAAACTGCTTTCTTCCGCTGTCTTAGAAGGACTGGGTGTCATACGGCTGAGTGACCCCTATTGGTTAAAGTGCACCTAACTTGAACATTGGTGCAAAGACAAGAGACAGAGACGGATGAGGATGCTCATCTCCTCCTACACACGCATTTTGCAAGGAGATTAATTAAATGAAATCTAAAGAGGCTTAAGGTGTTTTAATTGCAACAAAATGGTCCTGTTCAAGAAAGGACTAATGGTTGTTGCACATATGAGCTAGGGTAATAATAACAAAACAATAATTACAACCAATGGGCATGCTGTGGTTTAATGAGTGTCCAACGTGTGTGTGTGTGTGTGCGTGTGTTTAAAAGCCAACCTCAACCCTTCTCGTCCTCTTCCTATTTCCTTTGTTTTCATTGTTTCCATTTCCATCGTCGTTTCCCCCAGGGGCTTTGGTGTCCGTTCACAGGAAACACATGCTAAAGTCTGCGCTAACAGCGGATCCCTAACGGGGCTTAAAGCTTCATGACATTGCTACTGAATGTAAGCCTCTATCTGCTGTTCACTAGATATTAGACAAACATTACACTAACTGGGGTTATGGCAGGGTCATAACATTCGCTACTGAAGTGTCTCTGTTGTTCACTAGATATTAGACAAACATTACACTAACTGGGGTTAGGGCAGGATCGTAACATTCGCTACTGAAGTGTGTTGTTCACTAGATATTCGGAATTTAGTTTGTTTCATTTGGGGAATCACAGTGGTCTTATCTTTTAATACTGAACTCTTCCCCAAAAAGTAAACTTTGCAGGGTTTTATGACGTCAGAAGAAGGAGGCATACATAAAAGAAATACTTAAATCCTAAGTTGAAAAGTTGACTACTTCCACTTTAACATTTTATCCATAGCATTGAAATGGTTTATCCAATGCATGTTTATCCAAAGCATCTCACAGTACCATGAGTGCATAAACAGCTAGCCCACTGGCTGGTTAAATGGCTAGCTTGCTGGTTAGCTAGCTGTGCAGTCCAGTCAGGCTCTAGGCCTGGGAGGGAGGGGTGGTGGGGTGGTGGTGGCGGCAATGGCAGGAGACAGAATCCTTCCACCAGATCTGCCATATGGCTTCTTCACAAGACCCCTGGGAGCCACAGCCAGCTTCTCTTCTGCTTGTTTTTGGTGCCGTTGGAATCCGTCCATTCAGAAGGCGTGCAACACACATGCATGCGTTCACATACAGAACCTGGGAAACGCACACCCACATGCGCGCAACCACACTCAACACTCAAACACATACACACACATCGTCAGTTCTAGTTCTCATTCTTCTATTATCTTCTCATTAAGATATGTACTCCTTCACCAGGAAGCCATGACACACACACACACACACCGCCGTGATAGAGTTATTAATGTCATTTTTGTCATGGAGTTATTAATGTTCCAGGAAAAGGTACACTGGTGGTACAAAGGTAAACTGTTCCATAACGCTGCATACGCACTACAGGAGAGTCTGGGCGATTTAGACCCGATTTGGCCCTTCCCGATGTACATGGTTTTACATTGTGTTCAACAGGGTGCATCTATAAGGCATTAAAACCGAAGCATTGCACTCTGTGGTAATTAAACTAAGCACTGAAACCTTAAACTAAGCACTAAAACCTATGGTCAATAATTATTGACCACATCTAGTCATGGATATTCCAGCCAGATATTAGTGTGACTTACTTGACTTAAGCTCTTGGCTTAAGTCAAGTAAGCCGGGGGAGCATTGGCCATCAATGGATGTCCTTCATCCCACTCGGGTTGGGAGCAACATTTTTCGCGGTCTCTCTAGACATCTCCGCCTGAACACCCCTTCTCCAACTGTGGGTTGGTAGCTGGTTTCCTCAGGGTGTATCCTATCCAGCACCACTTTATTTTCAGGGTCTATAGGTGGACAGCATCCTGCGCAGTTCTTTGCCATAAGTCCACATTTCTGACATTTCTGTCCCTGCAGCAGATGATGTTCCTCCTCAGGCAGTTATTGATGAATGTTTTGTAGTCTTGGTTTGTCGTTTGTCTTGTTGTCTCCCGTGTTTTCCAAACCATAGAGCATGATGACCTACTTCGCCCTTCCACTTATATCCACTTATATCTTGTGTCTTCCAAAATATACATTTTTTTGTGAATGAGACATGGCCAGCTAGAGGCATACGCAATGCAATAAACAAGGTTTCATTCAACTTGGCTGGTGTTGTGAGTCTAGTAAACGTAACTATGTAAAGTTTAATAGCATCATGTCAATATTCATGTCTAATTTAATATTGACAATTATAGATTATTCCCACATTCCCATCAATATAAATATAAATATGAATATATATATAAATTAGAACATATTTTTATTTTATTACATCTTTACTGTTTCTGTGTAGTTCCCTGTTCTGTATAGTATGGATTCTGTGTTTTTTCACAGAACGTGTGCATGTGAAAGTCAGAGTTGATAAGACTGTACACTGTTTACACCCAACAAATCACCCAGTGGCAGTGCTGTGCATCACTGATTAGGTACAGAACAGGAACAGGATTTTTTAATACAAAAGCCATAGGCAGGCAAACGCTACGGTGGTGGTTTTGATGGTGTGTTCAGAGATAAAGAGAAATTCCACAGACGTGTACTCACCCGATTGTGTCAACAGCAGCATGTGTGGCTCAGATAAGTCCAGCATGTATTGTTATATGCTATTAGATGTATTGGGTACATACAAATAAAAAATATGCACATAGCATCCGTGACGTCTCCCATTGGCTGACACACAACTGTTATGATGTTACAGGCTTTTTGCAACCAGCAGGAAACAATCCATATTCGGCACTTTAAGGGCGGGAAATTAATGGCCACCTTGGAGTAGTCTATGGCCAAAAGTCATTAATATTCAATCCTTAATAACTTTTTAATGAAATAAAACTGTCGAATTGGACCTCTCAAAATAAATAATATGGGGGTGAACTAGCCACCAAGATCCTAACCGGACAAATTCATTACAAATGCATTATGAGAATGAAATCACAATTTTCCCATTTGAATGGTGACCGGTCTTTTTGCATTCAACCACCGCAGGCCACCTATAGGCCGTTAGAGGAACTACACGTTAGTCGCCTCCACAAGGGCCTCACAAACGAATTGGTCACGGCTGCCGCTTGATTGGGTATTGGTGTGAAGGGGTGAGGAGCGGCATGATCCTGTAGTTGCAGGTCTGTAAACAGGTGTCTGATGGAAATGGGAAATGTGACACCAGGGCAGGATTATGCCACGTTTTTATGGTTTCTGTTCATGTTCCTGCAAAGTAATGAGGATGTTTAATGGTGCTCCGCTGAAATACAGCCTTGTGCAGTGGCAAACACGGAGGCAAACATCAACCGCACTGACACTTAAATTAAATATATACTTATGTTGACCCGTCCATGTTATAGAGGGAAGCGTGGACATATTTATTATCAAGCTGAAAGATGTTCCAGTGTATCAGATGTAGCCATATACTCTAAGGTTTGTCTTCAGTTCTATTCTGTTCAAGGTTGCTTCGCATGTATGGCGAACAGGAGCCTTGTAGGGTCCGTGCTGTTGGGTTGTTGCTCGGCAACGGGAGGAGAAACGCTCTCTTGAGTACATGTCCAAACATCTGGTCATGGCTGCCTTGGTTTAGCGGCCTGTGTGCGTGTGTGTGTGTGTGTGTGTGCGTGTGCACGTGAGTAAGTAAACATCTGTGTTTCTTTGTGCGCTTTTTTACAAACGAGCAATTTACGGGAATAGTGATTTCCAGTCAGCAAAGTTTGTACATTTGTCCATGTGCTTTGAGGCGTATGTGTGCTTAGAAGCATGTATGTGTGTGTGTGTGTGTGTGTGTGTGTGTGTGCGCGTGTGCATGCTGGTTTCGGAAAGCACAGACACATCCAAACATGCGCGATGAGAGCGTGTTTGTGCGTATGAGTGCTTGAGTGCAGCCTGAAGAGCACCAATCCTTGTCACCGTCTGAGCTGAAAGCCACCAGTTTCTCTGCTGATGCTCCACCACCCCACCCCACCCCACCAGCTCCATTATCAAAGCTTTTAACCCTTATTGTCTTTTACAAAGCACCAAGTGGTGGTGAGGTAATGCCATAATGTTATTGCAGTGCCATACCCGAAATCCAGTTTAGGAACACATACCATTTTCCTGGGGTTTTAGCCCAACGGATATAGATGTTATCGCACCTCCCTAACCGGTTTATTTGCAGAGATGACTCAACGGCTAATCCACAGCAGAGTGCAAATGTTTCGAATCGACCTCTGCAGTCGCTAAAAACATGAGGACTTTTTTGGGGTAATAATTTAGCACAGCAGCTGAAACTGGGAAATGGGTCTTGCCGACTCGGGCCAAAATGGCCACCTTTGGGCACGTTGTCACACCAGACGTCTCGCGCTTCCACAGGGTCCTCGGCTGGTTGTCTCAGCTCCGCAGTCGTCTCTCACGGTCTTGACCTGGTCTTAAAAATTCGCCCAAGGTTCATCCGTCCATGTCTTGGCTCTCACAGGATGACTCGGCTAGCGGGCAGCTCGGGGTGTCTCATGCAGTGTCCGGCTGGCTGTAGTCGACTTACTCCTATTTTTCTGGTGATTTGGGGTTAGTCGCCATAGAGGTGCTTATTTGAAACACGCTGTGCCCGGCAGATGTTGAATGCCATCTGCAGCATGCACGTGTAGCAACCGTCAAGGGACTTTGACGTGTCCCATAGAGCAATATGGTCTCTAAGGTGACGATGCAAGCACTCCTTGTACTTGAGTACTGTCTCATGCTGCTGGTGTGAATGTCCTGACTGGGTTGGCTGCCATGGTTAGCCCAGGTAGGCTTTCATCGCACAGTAGCTGGGTTGATCAGGCTCGACGTGCCGAGACAGCTTGTACGCAACCTGAAACCTCCTGGCCAATCCAATTCGTAACCAGGAGGACAATAGGCCAAGGAAGGGGAATAATAGATCTTGCTTGCTTGGGTCCCAGGATCAGCTGAGACAGCAGTAGGTGGATGCGCCCTGGGGTCATGCAGGTTCCTGCACAGCTATGTTGGGCCCCCGTTGTGGAAGACACCATGTGAATGGGTAAAATGAGAATACTTGGTCAATATTTAATAGGCGCTATAATTTTTGTGTTCCAGGAAACAATTTGTATTCGGGCCTCATGATATTATCTCATGTAATGTTTAATCACACAGTGATTTGGAATGATACTGCAACTGTTCCTGTACTCTCTGATCGTTGTTCAATCAGTTGAGTTAGTGGATATGAGCTTGTGTGTGTGTCTGTGGGTGTGGGTGTGGGTGTGGGTGTGCGTGTGTGTGTGTGTATGTGTATGTATTGACAAAGACTGCATCATAGTTCTCAAATGATTTCCCAGTAGGTCGGAAGATTTCTAGAACAACACAGTCACAACAAAAAGATTTTCTACCACAAGGCGCAAATAATATGTTTACCTGGTACATAATGATGTCACTAAGTAACTAATGCGCCCCTCCCCCCTCTGTTTGATAGACACGGTGTGACGAGTCTAAATCCCATCCCGCACGTTATCCGCAATACCACGCCCGCCTGGCAGGATTACCAGCGCAAACAGTGGAGGAAGTAGTGTTCCTCACAAGGCGAGTAGAATAAACATGACAGAGGCGAGAATCACATCCATTCAGGCTGCCGCGGGCCCCTCGACTCAATCAATCGTTCGCTCTTCTGTTAAAATTTACGAGGGGGCAATTCTTTGCCCCTTTCTTTCTGCAGCTGGTGGAGCTAGCTCGTTCTTGGCTAGCTCAATCTCTGTGATATCATTGTTGCTACTGGGTCTACTGGCCTTCACTGCGGTCTCTGCTTACAAAACCAGGTTGTGCAATCCATCCTTAAAACACAGTTAACGTGGTGGCTTTTCTTTTTTTTATCATGGCGCAGGCATGTTATTTTATGGATACGGTAACTTGAGATGAAATCTGATTGCAATTTTTACTCAATGTAATTGAAAATGTTTCATGCTGTCTCTCTACCAATGCCATTTGACATAATGGTCTTTTTTTTCCTTTTTTTAAACATAGGTTTCCATATTTCTTATAGATCTCTTTGGGAACTAAAGTTGGACTGAACGGTTATGAACAATTGTGTGCATCGAATAGATGCTGTCAACCTTCAAGTGTAACTCATAGAATGGTATGAGTAAGCCATGTAGCAAGCTAGCTGGTTGATGACTCAAAGGCCACATCTACAGTAAGGCCTAAGTAGCACAGATCTGATTATATTTTCCTGAGCGGTGTCAACAGCAGCACACGTCACGTGGACTCTGATCTTTTCAAATTAGATTTGATTTGAAAAGATCATCTACAACAGTTGATGGTTCTCATCCTCAGAAGTTGATGAACATCTGACCTTCACAGCAGAAGACCGTAGAAATGGACCCTTGTGTCCACTCATTTCTATGGACTGCTATTTTTGTTCTTTTGGGCATGGTTGACAAAAAATGCAGTATTGTCCTAAAAAATGTCCCAGACATGTCATCTTCTTTCAAATTGGCTAATTTACTTCACTTAGGCTTGTATGACTCACCAATCTACATCCTATGTGATGTGTGACATTTAACTTAATGAGCTTCACATGAGAACCTCCAATCACCCACACTGCAGGAGAGAGATATTCATGCATGTCCACCACCAACCAATTCCTGCCATTGCTTCATTATCTGATGGCACACAAGTGAGTTTGAAAGGGTCACCAACACCTGCCTATTTATTCCTGAAGGAAAATTCCCGTAATGACAATATGGGTCTGTATGATAGCAAACTACACAAGAGCCTTTAAATGGGCAAAATAAAACCTTGATGGATTTGTCTTTCTTCAAAATACTATAAATATACTAGAAGTGACTGTGGCTACACGCCACCTAAAGCGGCTTTTCTGGGGCTCCTCCGAAGAATAGGACACAGGAAGGCTATGGAATAATCCGGTTTATTGCAGAGTTTGTAGTAATGTCAGACAGAGCAGGTGGTAACTACTAGCATGCTAGCACTCTCTGAGTGTGTGTGGTGAAGGCTGGTTGAACCTGTGGGCTTTGATTACTCAATGCACCACAGGTGTGCAGCCTCACTGAGCCCCAGACTAATCAGCCTGACTCGGGCCAGGTGAGGCTGCTTTAACCAGTCACCAACCACACAACACTCCACAGTGACGTTTAAAAAAGACCAGCATTATGCAATGCAGCTATACAAATGCAAGATTTGTAAATATTTAGGTAGTTTGGATTGAGGTAATCGCGAACACATCGATCACACACACTGTGGTTGTGTCACTGTAATGTTCGTTCAATCGCCCTGACTTTATGGGACTGTGTTAGACTGTCAGTCTGTGTTAACGCAGAAGTATAGCGTTGATGCTTTTACCAGTTACACACTTAGATGTTGTCTTCAGAGAAATGTCCCTGCTGCCCAAGTGGTTCTGGGCTATAAACTCAGTTGGATCGATACAGCAGAGTAAATCCTGTGCTTTATTGGACAGATGGTGTGATATGCAGTTTATTTTCCAATTCTTGGTGTTTATTGGTTCGGATGTGTTGCGACCGGTCATATGAGGAGTGACCTTTTGACGGCAGGCCCCTCCAAACCCAAACCCAAACTCTAATGAAATGACATCATGTGTTGGCATTCATCGACTATTTATATGACCCACTGTGCACCACATTAGGGTGAGACAGAATTACAAATTAAGTCTAACACCAGTTTCCTAATTTACCACTTTGTAATTTGTGTGTGTGTGTGTGTGTTATCGACAGTTACTGAAGACCGTTGATTCAAAGGTCTTCTCAAATGATTTCCCAGTAGGTCGGAAGGTAGATTTCCAGAATAAAATCACAAAACACTGATACCTTGTCACGGCACTCGCTCTCTCTCTCTCACTCTCTCTCTCTCTGAAAGCATATATTCTCTGAGGGTAACCAGTACAAGCTCATCTTTGAGAGCGTATCGACTTAATATTTCAATGACTGTTCTTGAACAGGGTCGTTTCTGCTAAGAAATAAGAAAAACGCGTTATTTCCGAGTGAGACAAAAGCACAATAAATTGTAGGAAAATGACCTCCTCTTACCTTTCCACCAATTACAGGCGCCGCTGCACTGCCAGCCCCTTTATATGGAAATGAATATTCCCCCCCCCCATATCCCCAGCCTTCCCACCCACACCCACACATACCCCAAACCCTCGCTGTTACTTAATTACCACAGGTCTCACAGCCATGGACCAAATTCTTAATTGGGAATTGATTAAAGGAAAGTCCATTCTTCTGTGGCGCACACCTTCTGCCTGGGAAAAAAAAACTAAAAACTGCCTGCATGAAACGTACACAGCAGGAGGTGAGACATGGCCAAAACCAAAACTGACTTTGGAAGATAAGACTGCTCTGTAGTTGGAGTCAAAGTATATCAACAAGGGATAGGGGTGTGTTAGGAGGGTGGTGGCTGGGTGGGGGCGGGAGATGTGTGGAAGTAATTACAAACGCTGTATCGGGAAAAAAACAGCCGTGAGCGGGATTAGCCGCGTGAAGCGCTCATATCTCTGTGAGGGTGGAATGGAAAGAAAATGGTGGCTTCAACCCTGTGAGGTCAGTGTGCCCATTTTGATTATATGTGAGAGAGAGAGAGAGAGAGAGAGACTGAGAAAGAGAGACAAAGAGAGGGACAGAGAGAGAGAGAGACAAAGAGAGAGACAGGGATATAGAGACAGAGCAAGAGACAGAGAGACACACACAGAGACAGAGAGAGACACAGAGAGAGAGGTATTAGCAGTGATTGTAGCTCACCCATGGCGGCTGACATGTTGCTAAACATCCTGATTACATGTTTTCATGTGAGTTTTCATATCAGCGTGTCACTTGTTTACACCACATAGGAGTTTACAGATTGGGGAAAAAAATGCATCGGCCAGATGTGGACTCACTTCACATTGAACAAAATGTATGTTGTATGGGGTCCGAATGACACCAAACATTACTGACAACTCTCACATGCATGTACACACACACACACACACACACACACTACTGGGGACATAATTGAGTTACTGCACAGCAAATGATGTAATCCGAGGCCTCTTCAAAGAAAATGGATTTAAAGGAAAATGACAGAGGGCTTCTCAAAGAAGAGCAGTTTTACCGGACAACGCTTAGAAATATTCACTGGTCATGTTGCACTGTAAACAGCCTTATCTTTTTGCCTGGAATGATGATATTTAAAATGCAGCACGCTGAGAGACAGTCACATTTGGCTTATTTGGTTTGACAGCCACAGGGACCCCTTCCACTCGGACACACACACACACACACACTAACCTGGTTAAACCCAAAACTTGGTCAGGAAGGATAAGTAATTTCCAGTGACACTGCCCTGAACTTACAAGACCGAAATGCACACAGACAGATTTTTAGCACGCACGGACACCCACACACACACACACACAGACAGACAGACAGACAGACAGACAGACAGAGAGACACACAATATATACACACACACACACATACACACACACACACTCCGTATCGGCCTGCGTCTACTTGATTTTCCTTGTCTTCATCGTTTCCTCGTTCTCTACGGTCCCTGTGCATTACTCCACCTCTCTATTTCCATTCTGCCTATCTTTTATCTCTCTCTCTCTCTCTCTCTCTCTCTCTCCCTCTTTCTTTAAAATACTGCAGTTGGAGTCTACCTGTGCCAAAATAATGACATCTAGTACATCTATATCTTGTTCTGGGTCACCTTGGCATTTGGAAAGACTGGAATACTGGTGTGCCATTGATGATGTCACTTCATTTACTGTCTTGTGTGTGCGTTTGTGTGTGTATGTGTGTGCGCCTAATGAAGCCGTTGAATCTTTCATTCATGTTCAGGGTGGTGTCCTTTTCTTTACATCAGCCATGAGGCCAGATTTTAGATTTCACTCAAAATCTAAAATAATTGCTCAACTAAATATAAAAATATTACCTTGAAATATGCAGAATCTATTCCCCCGACAAAATGATGAAAGAGGTCTGGGATGGTCCATACATTTTCTAGAACTTATGCTACTACAGCATCAGCATCACAGTCACCTCTGGGTCGTTCTCATTGGAATGAGGAAATACATACTGTGAATTATGAACTATACTAATACAAATATTGAACAATTCCGTATGCAAAGTTAGTTGAAGGCAACGGGGGAACACCTTCCTGCCATACACCTCTGAAGGCATCATCTCAACCTCCACCACAACTATACGACTCAGGAAGAAAATACTACTTCCGAGTATTAACCTGCCATGAATGTCTTTTATTTGACACTTTTTTCTTCAGGTTTTACCGTGAAAAACCGAGAATCTCAATTAAATTAAATTAAATTAAATTAAATTCATGAGTCCCCCAGGGACCCTTGTGCCATGAGGCAGCAGTACCAACACCTTGTCACATGTGTGAGCATTGTGTTCCACAGCTTAATTATAGATTTTGAAATGTGTTTTGTGTGTGTGTGTGTGTCACGCATGGGGGACACAAATGTGTTTGCTCGTCATATGTTTAATCACCACATCACCGTCATGCTTCTCTCCGTCGTTTAAAAAAATACATCAGATGGCCCAACAGTGATGGCCGTCCTTCAGAAGGAATTAACCCCTTCTGCTCCAACACAAGCTGACCGACTGCTGCTGCTCTCCTGTATGCTCCCCCACCCGCTCCTCCACCTGCTCCCCCACACACTGACCTGGGTTCAAGCCTTCTGCCTTCAAACGTTTCATATTCAGCAGTCGACCGTTCATTACCATAGAGGCCTTAAGGGTAGGCCTGCACTGTGGGACAATTATAGAGAGCACACACACACACACACACACACAGGGAATATGGATGCTCTTCAACTCCAAGTGACTATTACATGAGAATAATTATATTCAGGAATTCAGCAGTGACCACTTCTGATGCACCCAATGACGTTTAGCATGTACATAAAAATCCCCTTTTTTA
>OMKP01010652.1:1458-12607 GCA_900302375.1 Bathygadus melanobranchus
GGGGGGGGGGGGGGAGTTAGCGGGCATGCCCCCAACCATAAGCCATCAAACAGGCAAGGAAAATTACTGCTAACCCCAAAACCGCCCAAGAGCCCAAAGGGAAAAAGTGCCAGAGACGGGAGATTCTGTCTTCCAGGATGTGAATGTAATAGGTGCTGAGTGGACAGTTGAACACTGTAAGCTGCTAAGATCCAAGTTCCTTCCTGAAATGTCCTGTGTGGCACAACATAGCTAGCATGTTTGAGCTAGCTAGCTTGTCGTATGCATTGATAACCACCATAGAGAGCTATGGCTTCTACGTAGACTAGTTATTGCACGTATAGTCATTGCATTTATTCATTTAGCTTTTATCCAAAGCGACTTAAAGGTATTGTTTCATACACGCCATTAAGGAGCAGCTAGGAGGGGTGTCAGGGCATCTTGCTCAAGGACATGGTTGTTGAACCCAGAACCTTCGACTGGGAGTCAAACACCTTAACCACTAGAATATCCTGCCCCCCAAACATGAGAATACATGGCAGCTATATTACATAGGTGTGTAGTGTCACATGAAGCATGTGCTGCCGAGTAACACACTTGTCTCCTCTCCTGTGACACAAAGACTATGGCTGACTATCAATAATTCAGCTCAGAGTTCACCCACAATCCCAAAAGGAGGAGTCCGCTTCTGGAAGCAGATTAAATATCGTCCTAGAGGGTTCCCACTGAGAGGTAAATGGTAAAAGGAGAGGTCTTGGGTTCGATCCCCACAATGTCCACAGTCTACATGTAGGTATCCATGATGAGTGAGACACCCCTACTGCTTAACGACACACATCTCAAGTCACTGCAAGCCACTTTGAATAAAAGTATCTGCTAAAAAAAACGTGTGTACGTTAACACCAATCATCAATTATCTTTATCCATTCAAATGTAGTGGTGTTTAAAACAGTTATTGTGTTGCCCATGGCTTGACCAAGCCTCAGTACCAGCTTATGCAAAACACGCCCTAGTGGTGACAACATATTTAAATACACATGCTAATACCTTCAAGCATGTGTGGATATGTCAAGGACTTGGGGTTGTGATTTCACGATTGATTGATTGGTGGATGCTATATTCCCTCCTGCTTGTTGCTGGACTACAGGGCAAGATGGCTCCCCACTGAGGACTACAATCCCCACAAGCAAGATGAAGATCAATATGGCCTTGCTCTCGTTGAAACCAACTTTCCCAACCCCAACAGTTGGCAGGCCAGGGGTGCTAGGGGGAGGGACTTTTAGTTCATAACAAGTCAAGCATTGGCATTTCCACATATGGGTGTGGGGGCGTGGCCTTGTTTAAAAAAACAGATCAAATAACTAAGTTAAACTCTGACTCTCGGAAGTAAAGCCTTCAGTGCCATCTACTTCAGATTAAACGTTTGATTGCTTTGCATGTTTTTGAAATTCTGTTTCCTTGTTTTGGTATGAACTAATCTTGGGTGTTGAAAGTTGGTTCCAATGGGAGAGAGGCCAGACTAATCTTCAGAAAGAAAATTGAAATGTGAACCCGCGAGATCAGGATGGTCTCATGAGGCTAGACAGGAGGGAATACAGCAACAGCACGCATGGAAGAGCTAAAAGCAAACAGAACATGGACTTGGAAAAGAAAGCTTTGGTGACAATAGGATTCACAACATGACAGACGTGATTCTTTACATAGTAGTTTGGCTTTAGATTAAGTTAAATAAGAGATACGAGTGGTTTATTGAGTTTACCTTTTTGTTTTGTTAATTAGAGAATAACCGGGAAAGATTTTTTCTATATTTTGTCTTCTATATTTTTAATATTTGGCCTTCAGTCCGAAGTACCGCCAAACATCGTCAACGACAAGCTCAAATAAAGAAAAAAGTCAAGCAGCTCTCAGGTCTGTTGCCATAGTATCTATTACTATGACAACCAAGCTACACTGTTACTGGATGCAACAACCATGCCTCCCTGTGTTTACTGCAGTATGGTGGACTCTTTTCAAACAGAAGATACTACTCTAAGCTTATAACAACAAAACAACCTACTACACCTAAACCCACAATAAACCTGTGCCTTGTCTCAACTCAGCTCTACGAAAAAGTGATTTTACGTTACTTTAAAGGCTTGACATGACAAACCATTTCCACTTAGAAATGTAGAAACGAGTTCTAAATGTGTTATTTCCGTTTATGTACTGCACAGAAATAAAGTGGACCAGCTGTCTACCTCTGTATAGAACTGACAGTATTTTGTAGTGCATGCTGACTGACAGTAGGCTATGCAACGCCGACACAAAATCTAAACACTGTCAGTTCTATACATAGAGTTAACTACAGTCAGAAGAAAAACTTCTGATACAATATAAAATATCTGGAACATGGAGAGGTCCAAACTCAAACAATTAGCCCAATGAATTAATAGCTCAATTACACACACATAAACTGCCTGGCTGATGCAGTCTCAGTCCTCCCTGTCACTAGCTGCTTGCTTTACAACTACTATTTGTCTCGATGGCAAAACATTCGTGTGGTAAAGCTCTTTAGAAGATCAAGGATTAAACCATTAAACAAGTCTATCTCTTTGCCCATCAAAACAAGTTTATGGGCACATTCATTAATTCAAACTAATACCCTGAAATGTTTTTACATCAATCAACGCATGTATTTAGTGTATTTAAGTGGTTTCCATGTACTCATTTGAACATCTGACACACGGTCCACAGGTGACAGAGAAAAGGGCCATTGGGTGGGCTCCCTGCAGAGACCCCCTACTCTCAACCCCCCTCCAAAAAAGCACGTCTGGCAGACCACTTCTACTTGTGTCTCAAATTATTCAGATCACGTCTGTCACTGATAACAGACCGATTACTTTGTATTCACGGCGGCAGCACTGCATGAACCGTGCTTGTGGTGGACCCAGTCAAGGCTCAATCCGGCCAATGGGAAATATACGCCCTATATCATTGTCAATCATTCTCTATCGTCCTTACGCTTTCAGAGGCACGTGAAGTAGCACTCAAAACTTTAGACACATTACGAATTGTCTTCTTTACGCTTCAGAATAAAAGTTATAGAAAGTTGGCTGAATATGGGGAATACTTTTGCCGCAGCATCAGTCATGTGATTAGTGTATTTCGTAAGTCATCTGGAAAAGCAAAACTAGCTAAAAACGAACCGCTTTTAAAAAAAATAATCATGTCTTACCTGTACGATTTGAAAGTTTTCTTGTGGAAAAGTATACAGATCGGCAGTTAGATCCTGTTAAACCAGACATCAGACTTCTGGCCGCTGATGTGGTGTCACTTTATCTTATTATTTCATGCGCTCAACTTCAGCGAGAGAAGCACAACCATGAGTTGGAAACTTGTGCTCGACGAGAGCCGTAACGCTAACACTGGCGATGTAACGAAGACGTTGTCGACCGTTGTGCGCCACACGGCAGCGGTGTTGCCGCAGTCTCGACGGCATCAGCTGTCATCCCAGTAGGAGCAGAAACTACTGCGCTGGTTGGCGCTCTGCTCTCCATGCCGACGTGAACGCATCATGGAAGTATAAAATACAGAACGCCTCCGCTTTTACAGGCTGGCTGGGATAGTGCCTGACTTAAAACACATCTTTGACTGCGTAGGACCCTAACGTGGATATGTTATGAACCTTGGCCCGCCCCAAAAGATGACCCTCAATGACGTCCATTCTTAATCATACCGTAACGTTGTATAAAGAGTCGTATATAGAGTTAGTATCAGGTTGTATAGTCACACACTATAGAAGAATATATTGGACATTTGGGAATAGGTCAATGTTTTGTTTATACAAAATTGTTATCGTTTATTTAACTAACACTATCTATTTCTCCTGTCCAGTCATTTTAATTGGATATATTGTATTTCTATCAAGGGTACTTGCTGAAGGAGTTTCTTAGCTTCAAATAGGTTTAAACATCAATTTAGTCCACTCAGAGCGGAAAGACTTTTTGTAAAAGGGACTGTTGTGTTTTCCTGTGGTAAGATATCACACCCTTAGCTCGTCTACCGACGTGAGGTTGTACCTGATGCTACAGCCTTCCCATGAGGTTACTGTGTGTGTGCATTTGTGCATTTGTGCATGTTCAGAGAGGGAGAATGTGTGTGCGCGCGCATGTTCAGTGTGTCTACGGTACAGTATGTGTGCACATTCAGTGTGTGTGTGTGTCTGCATGTAAGTTCAGTGTGTGTGCGTGCAAGCATGTATGTGTGTGTAAGGTACCATTTATTATGTGCTGTGCCAGCAGTAACAGGGTTTCCTCCAGGGTTTCTCTGTCAGGACAATAGAAGGAAGTGGAGTCCATCACAGTCATGGATGTATGTAGCAATACATTCTATATGTAGGTCAAAGGTCACTCAAACACATTTTATAATGTGTTATAATTTTCAAAAGTTTATAATGCAAGCATTGGCCACAAACTAACACAGTAACACTCGTGCTGTTATGGAGTAGATTAGTGGTAGTAGTGTTATTTTTTTTTGTTATTTCAAGAAAACATTAACATCGTCATGGAAAACAAAACTTGTTTTCTTCCTGGTCGGGATCTCAGGGGGGATTGGAACAAACTCCAGCAGACTGTGGTCAACAGATCACAGCCCTCCAGGCCTCGACACACACACACACACACTCTCTCATTCTCTCTCTCTCGTACCTACACATACACATTCTGAACATGCAAAAGCACGTACAGACAGGCACACACACAAACTACTACTGTACATGCACACACACATACATGCTGAACCCTGGTGAAGCTCATGACTGCCAGGGCTGAGCCAGTCTACCGTATCCACCGTCCCCAGCGAGCACCACCCCCAGTGCATTGTGGGGACATTTGATGACCTGGAGAAGTGTGGGGTTAACTTCTTTCTCATCGATGACCGGGAAGTCACCGTGGGAGAGCTCTGGTTGTAAAATGTCACAGGTGGGCTTCATTGACGCCACGTTTGGCCGACACACACACAGTGTATAATTCACTGTCCTCTGCGAAGGCTCCAGATCAGCCGTATTGTATAAATCGGGGTCTTTGTCCGCCGTTGCCAGCAGCAGGTCATTCAGAGAGAGACGTTGTGAGTCCTATTGTCGTCGGCCCCCGTGTATCGACAGCCAGTTTGTGACTAAAGCCTCAGTGAGCGCAGGGTGGCGTTGGCCGCCACACAGTCCAGCGATTGTTTTGGACCGCGGCGATCTCCTCTGGCGTGTAGCGTCCGACGGGGGCGATGGAGGAGGAGAAGCGATTAACTCTCAAAGACACTTGCTGGCCTGTTATCTTGCATCAGAGATTATGAATGTTGATGTTTTATGATTATCACTCAGTGGTCATGGTTTATGAATCAGAGTCAGGCTGCGTTATTAAGGCGATTCTCGCCACCGGGTTGGATGACATCGAGATAACGATTATTTTGTTGTTGTCCTTTGTTATATTAAAAAAAAGGTCTATTGTTGTTTTTAGCAGTATGTTTGAATGTAATCTTTCTGTCAGCTTATGACTAATAAAGGCCCCCCAGCTGATCTGGGCACATGGTGCACCTCAGGGTTTGACTGAAAGCAACAACCTGATTCATACTCAAATATTGCTCACAAAGATGAATCCAATATTCATGATTCATTATCTGTAGCGATTTTATGAAACACAGTCGTATATAGGGGCCTATTAGTTGTAGTAGAAGTAGTAGTAGTAGTAGTAATAGAAGTAATAAAATATGTTGTTGTAGTAGTAGTCACAGAATACGTTTTTTAGTCGTAGTAGTAGAAATAGCAACTAGTAGAAGTAGTAGTTGTAACACACAAACACAAACAAAGATGCTGCTGTATTAGCAGTAGTAATAGTAGCAGCAACAGTAGTAGGGTAGTCATAGTCATAGCAGTAGTATTAGCAGTAGATAGTAGTAATAGTATTAGTAGCAGTAGTGGTAGTATCAGCATTAGCAGTATTCGTAGTATGTTTATAGCTAGAAGGTATTTAAAGCCCACACCGTCCTGTTTTTTATACAGGTATATTTCCCAGATGGAATCATCTGGAATCATCTGGCATGTTGTCCGTACTCTCCCTCATGGAAAGTTCTGGACTAGATCGGGTGCCAGCAGGCAGACCTCTGCTGGCTCTGTTTGTTCCGGGACTATTGTTGAGCTAACGGCGTGTTGTGTTCGTCACAACAACCCAAAGGGAACGAGGGGAAGGTTCTCTCCCAGTGTATAGCGGCCGTCAGTAAGAGAGGTCATCTGTTGTTTCAGGATATGGTGGATGACACTCGTAGAAATAACAACAATGGTTCATCTTGAGAATGTCGGTTTCACAAATGGATTCATGACGAGAGGAAGGGCAGAGAGAGAGGGGGAGAGAGGGAGAAAGACAGAGAGAGGGAAAAGGAGAGAGAGGGAGGGAGAGAGAGAGGTGATGTGATCTGATCTATATATATATATATATATATATATAGATAGATAGATAGATAGATAAATCTATATAATTATTACTATGATAAGAAATAATGGAAAGAAACTAATTAAACAGTAAACTAAACTTAAGAATGGAATATGTGCACACATTATTCAAACGTAAGACAATATATTTTGAATAAAATAAAAATGATTCATAGAATACATCCGATCATTTCATTCAGTTTGTGGTTTGTTTGATTCCAATATGAAACCGTGTTAGGTTCTCACGTTTCCATTGGTAATCCCAAACTGACAAGCTGATTTGTTTGTCTTGTCCAGCAGTGACCTCTACTGGAACACAGTTATATTAGGAGGTGTATTCATATGCGTGTGTAGTACTAGTAGTACTAGTAGTACCAGCAGCAGTAGTAGTAGCAGTAGAGGTAGTAGTAGCTACGATAGTTTAAGATGTAGGCTAAATTTAAATTTAAATTTAAATCCAAGAGGGGAAATTAGGGTAGTAGTGATAGGCCTAGCATAATAGCAAGATAAAAGGATTAGGTTAGTTATTTGTTTCCTAGATGGAATTTTCGACCATGTTTTCAATTTCATATTCGCTCCCACGGAAACGTTTGCACGACCCGTCCTTTTTACAGATTAAATCAATGTGTGAAGAGAACGCGTACCTCGTCCTCTTTACCGCCAGAGGGCGGTATAGTTAACTAAGCACGACATCGGTTAGTGTCCAATACTGCAGCGATGAATGAAGGAATTGTAATGAATCAACTAGGTTAAAAAGTGGTCAAAAGTATGAAAACGGAAAGCAAAATAATAAACATATTAACAACTTAAAAGCGCAAACAAAAAAACAAAAACACATTAATGTGAGTTTTTCTTTCCTTTTTTTATTTTGATCAAATTATAATAATGAATGTAATGGTAATAGTGAATTTATAACTTCTTTCACAATTGTAGCTTGGTCATGTCCAACAAAAATCACCATTAATACATAAATACACGAGACGCACAGTTGAAATGTATCTACAAAGACGTGGGTAATAAAATGATTATTTTGACATATTTGACATATTTGACATATTATGACACGTCATGTACAATGATCATATTCTTTTCTTTTTTTTTTATCAAAGGCCGTCCCTTAAATGTGAAAGTGTTTGTTCATAGATCTTTGCATGCGTTATCATACCTGTGTGTGTGTGTGTGTGTGTGTGTGTGTGTGTATGTGTGTGTCTAGCTTGTATTTTTGTGTTGATGTTTTCTGCATTCAAGTGACTTCAGATGTCTTCACACTAGTGTGTACATCGTACATTGTGTGTACATTGTACATTATGTGTGACTGCCTCTGAGTGTAAGGGTTGGAAAAGTGGGTGCACAGACGTGTGTGCACGCGTGTGTTTATAAGAGCGTGTAGGAAAAAGTATTTGAATGCTGGTGTGTTTGAGTGTGTATGTGTGTGTGTAGATCAGTTGGGTCTTTGAGGGGACCTTGGTGGAGAACAGTTGTGTTTATATATACAGTGTGTGTGTGTGTGTGCGTGTGCATGTGCCTGTGCATGCGTGTGTGTGTGTGTGTGTGTGTGTGTGTGTGGGATCAGTGTTAGTGTCTTATCTGGGGCCCAACTTTGTGGGGCCCTTGGTGAAGGACAGGTTCTTCTTGTTGTGGTGGTGCTTGGTGTTCAGATTGTGCTTCGGTGCTGACGTCAGGTAGAAGTGGACCTGGGAGGAAGAAGAATGAACAGTTTAGGTTTATATATATATATATATTTATAATGGCGCAGGGAGAAGGGCACCGTCGTCGCCACTGACACAAACACACATCCAAGAGAGTGCACACACACACACGCACACACACACACACACACACACAAAGACACACACACACACACACACACAAAGACACACAAAGACAAACACAGGCACACACACACACCTGTATGGCCTCTGCGGGCCCCACAGTGACGGTGCTGGTGGAGGGGTGGTACCCGGGGGCCGAGGCCGTCACGGTGTAGGTCCCTGGGAGCAGGAGACGGTAGTAGTCGCCCTCCGAACCTGGAACAACACACACACACACAACTCACTTTATGCTCTTGTTTGGAATTTGTATTTCAATTACTTCTGTCCTGCACCTGAAGGTCCCGACTGTTATTTGTTCTTATCTTTACATTCTCCAGTTAAACGCTTCGTCCACTTTCAACAGAGCTTATTTTGTTGATACACCAGCCAAAGTTCCATAGTTGTTCAAAGGTAAAATTCTTAGCTCATAGCTCTGCTATGCTAATGGATGATAATGGATGGACGCTCTGCTAAGCATCTATATTTTTTACTTTTTTAGTTTGTTTCTAAGAGTCGACAACTCAAGGACCAGACTCAAGGACCAGACTCAAGGACCAGACTCCAGGACCAGACTCAAGGACCAGACTCCAGGTCAGGTTTTCAAGGTGATAACAGAGCAGTGTCACCACATAAATGATAAATAACAGGAGAGTCTGCTAACGGTCAACAACTGTCTAGAACTGTCTACAGAAAGTTGACACACAACAGTATAATCTTCACCATATTTTTCTGAAAAAAAGAAATAAATTTGATTTATCATCGTGTGTTGTCTTAACAGGAAGGCCGTCCCTCAGTTCTGTGTGTGTGTGTGTGTGTGTGTGTGCGTGTGAGTCAGTGAGAGAGAGAGAGAGAGAGAGAGGTTCTGGATTCATTTGAAAAATATGTTTTCTGTAAAAAAATAACCTGTGGTAGACATTCCTCCTGCTCAATAAAAATAAATATAAAACGGCAATTTTCCATGGATGCAAAAAAGATTAGAAATTCAATTCAAAATGGAAGCCAAAGCTAAATTCCAAAATCATTGAATGCAGCTTTGTGACTTGTGTGTGAGTTTCAAAATAAAAGCTTGCCCCCTCCCATGCTTCCTGGTCTTACCGCTGGTGACATCGTGGTTGATCCCGGACACAGCGATCTCGGCATTGCCTATGGGGTTCATGTTCTCATCGTACACCATGCCTTTAATCCCATGATGCACCTGGGTGAGAGAACAGCAGAATAAGATAAAAAAGCACTTCAAGATGATATCGTTATCACACAAGACTTTTATGTTGTTCAAAACGATGTGTGTCTTTCTTTGGGTGGATAAGGAACGGTTTGGGGCATGTATTTAGCTGATTTAAAAGTAATGAAATGGAATTATATAGGATTTCATTTGATCCAATTTGAATGGATAATATTATATTATGGTATATTAGGATTACACATGATATGATATGAAAACAAACTCTATGTAGACTTAACCAAAACCCTCTTCTGTAGACTAACACTATGTTCAAACATCTGAACACATGATTAGTACTAATACAACAGAGAGAGAGAGAGAGAGAGAGAGAGAGAGAGAGAGAGACAGACAGACAGACAGACAGACAGACAGACACACAGAGACACACAGAGAGACAGAGACAGAGAGAGACACAGGGAGAGAGAGAGCCAGAGAGAGGGGGAGAGACAGAGAGAGAAACAAAGAGAGACAGAGAGAGAGTGAGACATACACATACAGGGAGAGAGAGAGAGAGAGATTCATTGCTCAGTTACTCCCCAGTGAGATAGAGAAAGCCATTAGTGGAACAGTATCGCTGCATTCAGTCATAGCTCTGTGACAGGTGGGATAAAGTAGGTTTTGTCTCCATGTACCGTCAGAAAAGAAAACAACCTTGTTCTCTTTCCACGCTTCAGAGGGTAGACTCAGTTTACATGGAGCAGAGTGAACGGGACATTTGGCTGCTGGTTAGAAGGTGAATGTTAGAGGCTGTGTGTGTGTGTGTGTGTGTGTGTGACGACCCCAGCCCTTCCTGCCTGGTTTGGCTATTGTGTTTCCTTGCGTTTCTGTTGCAGGCATGTCTGATGCTGCGTTCGATTAAAACTCAGAGGTCGGAAATTCCGACTCCCAGCGAGGAAATATCTAATAAAATGTCATGTTGACTCGGAATTCCTAGTCGGACACTCAGGAACGATTTCTCAACCCCCAGTTCAAGCCTCTATGTCATTTGACGTCATTTCAACACGACCACCCACATTGTATATTTTATAAGATTGTATGCATTTTTGGATTTTCACAGACCAAACGGCATACTACGCTAGTTGGTTAAACCCATACAATTAAACGTCAATGTTGTTATTCGCTGTTTTTAGAGTACATTTGTAAGTGAGCATCCATGTTTTTTTCCGACTCGAGCTCAAATGCACGGAGGTCCGAGATTCCAACTTCCCACCTCCAACGAACGCAGCACGAGCGGGGTCGTTAGCTAAACGACATACACCTGGCGCTGACCAGGAGAATATGAGCTCTGTCCTCATTTCCTACTTCCTCTATAGTGAGCACCATATCATACACTATTTAGGGAACACCTATAGGAGGAATTCAGACAGAGAGAATGTGAGACCAGGAGCTCATTTGCCTGAAGAACCCATATGTGTCGGACCATCTCGCCGGTGACATCATAGGATCGAGTGGGGAAATAAGTCCAGAGCAGTTATACACTTCTTTTATGGTGCATCATGGGTATTGAGTGGTGCACTATATAGGGCACAAGTGGACCAATCAGAAAACAGCATCTCTCTCTCTGGGCTCTCAACTGGCATCATGATCGTCCTCCTTTCTGCATTCTGTTAGTAGTCTTGAGTTGGTTTGTGTACACACACACACACACACACACACACACAAGATCGGAAGAGCACACGTCTG
>OMKP01010685.1:1321-16232 GCA_900302375.1 Bathygadus melanobranchus
ATAACACTAATTATATATATATATATATATATATATATATATATATCTGAAGAGATCAATCTGTAGTTGAATGAGCGCTGTTTGGACTCCGGGCGCCATTTGTAACTAACTTTTGTGACTCTCCAGTTTGACTCCGTGGCTGGCCATTTGATCTACACATGTCAAAGTGTACAGATCCGGAGGGTCATTTTCTACCCTGCAAGCTACATTCCCAGAATTCCTTCAGGTGCACAACAGCTGAGGAACGAGATAGGCTTAATTGTCTCATCCGCTAAACCATATCTAAACCATGTCCACATGTACAAAATGACATGTTACTACTTTTGTGACTAGATTGGCCTAAATGGCCTCTGCCAAAACCAGCACAACACACAATGCTCAATGTTAGTATAGCAACATCAAAATCATTCTTTAGTATCTAAATGAGCAAGTTTGCCTGGCTTTCACCCATACCACACTTTAAAGAGATATTGGAAGAAGAAAAAAACATCATCACTCATCATTTCAAATGCATTATTGATTTTCTATATGGTTACCATTACTTCATTATTAAATACATTAATGTATATTATTACATGTTTTGTATATCTATCCACAACGAAAGTTTAAAATAAACACTCCAAAGAAGTTACAGAAAAACATACATATACATATAAACAGTAGACTAGTGGGCCCTTTTGTAATCTTCACAAGCATAACAAGGCGGTTTAGACTGATGAAGCTCCTAATTGACTCCTTGTGCCACAGACATGCGTAATAATGCAAGTTGCGTTGCCTTACTTTCATGTCTCCAATAACTGTTTGGAAGAGTCCTCCAAGTGCACTGCATTCCTTCTCGATAACACCCTCCATTTTCAGGACCAACTCCAATGGTCAGTCCGACAAGTCAGCCCCCCCTCTCCGCTGGCCAGCCCCGCTCTCCAAGAAACCCCCCCGAAAAACAGCTGGACTGTTGCAAAGGTTTGCGCAAAACACCAAAACTAAGCCTCTTCCGATGCTTTCGACCGTTCTTAGCCCAAGTGGAAAGCCAACCTTTTGCAGTAATAATTCGCAATAATACGCACAAAACAGAGCTTCTCGTCCGTCGTTTCGCTTCAAGCCGTGAAATCTGTGTGAGCCGTAGTGAGAAAAGAGCGTTTTAAATCCCCCCCTCTGCGCCACGCAGCTCCATTAGTATCCATGGCTTGGCGGCCGAAACCATGTCGAGTGTGCTTTATGAAGTAATAGTTTTGAACGAGAATAATCCGCAGTGTGTAGGACTTTGGTAAATTCCGCCACCCCGGGTTAAACTACCGTCTCCGGCGTGTGTGTGTGTGTGTGTGAGAGAGAGGGAGGGGAAAGACGAGTAAAGGCAAGAGGTGAATCACGGGGACGAGCACAGAAGCGAGTTCACGAGTTGTTGTCGTGCACTTTACACGCCTGAATCTCGACTTTAACACGTCTGTTCGAGATGTTTTTTTAGTGAACATAGTTTAAAGTATTTATTTTACTGTTAAGAATATAGTGCCCATAGACATGTTTAAACAAATCGACGTCGAACTAATGTCAAAATAGTTTAATTGTAAACTAATTCTAGTTGTAATAGATTATCTGGCTAATTTACTTATTTACGTTACACTTTAAATTAATTGATTAACATAATTAAACGACGACGAGAATGAGTCACATTTAAAACAAGTTAATGCAATCCAAGTTAAGCTGATCTCGTTTTGTAGCTAACTAGTGACATCTAACGGGTGACCTGTGTAACTACAATCATATAATAACGATGGACCATTTTCTACTAGGTACTTTTAAAAATACTAGTCACAGGATGCAACTACAATTTGTATTTCAAAATTGTTATTTATTGAAACGTATTAAGATACACAGCGAAGACAGCTTAGCAAAGGGCAACAAACATACAAAAGCAATTTTATAAAACGGAACATAGCATGAATATGAGTTATTATAAGTACATTGTATAGGTAATATTTAATTAGTGCAAACGAAAACAAATAAATCATCTAATGATCAGTCAGTAAATAAAGATACATATTTTTGAACATCCGTCGGTGACACAGAAACACACAACGTACAAAAAGCTTTGCAAAAAAGGAAATGGGTTGGTGGGGACAAATCTTTTTCAGATTTAAATCACAAATGTTTTGGATAGATATGCACTTATCTAATAATTCTAGATCATTATTATAAATACCGTACAACAAGGGACATACTTTTAGCACCAGAACAAGGAAAGTGGGAGGGGCTTTGTTTTTGTACTTTTTCATGTTCTTTCCAGCAGGTGGCGACACCCTCATTACCTGTAAAATGACGTGTCCATTACCTCCTTGTCAATGATACACTGGCAAATTCTCGGAGGTAGTGGAAAAAAGCAAAAGGGGATTTGGTGTGTGCCAAACAAATCTGTTTAAAAAAACTCAACAAAAAGCAAACAGAGTAGGCAATGAGGTGTAGGCAGCAGCAAAGATGAAATTATACACGACCTCCCTAACTATCTCCATCTGCACCGGAATGTTGTTTGTGTTACAGGGCAATCAATGAAGAAGACATTTTACAAAGAACAAGCAATTATCAATTATCAAACATGCTTTCAGATTTGATCTATATTCTTGAAATCTTTCTGGCTACTCACATTTATGCATGTAATGGAGTCAATTGGAACAGTTTTTGTATTTGTTACCTTTCCCAAGTATGTTTGATAGTATGTTCTAGTTCCATTCAGGAAACAACAAAACACGAGGTGACCTGTACTGACCTACACAGTAGCTCTTCATAATGTTAATCAGAGCTCTACAGATTGTTACTGATATGGAAACCATCATTATACAAAGTTATGCAATGGTGGCGCAAGCAGGTGATGGAAGTCCAGTTGTCCTCCGTCACATCCGCCATCTTTTGAAGCCCATGAACAGACTGAAAGCATAGCACAGTGTCGCCACAAAGGAAAATATCTGGAAAAACAAACAAACAGGGAGAGATTAGATGGCTATTTTTTTGTATCTTCAGTCCTAAACAAAGCAAATGTCATTTGTCACCAAGGCTATGTTTGTGTCACGAGTGTGGCCATCTGTAAACCCAAATTAAAGTCTGCATGACCAGTTGACATGAGGGCAGAGAGAGGACGGTGTCTCTGTGCCACCAACACAAAAGACGAACATTATGTACTGTGATGATTGCAACATGGATAAATGTGTTTTTTAATGACACAATATTGACGTTGACTGAACATTGACTGAGCTGAAAACACACACACACACTTTTATCATAACCTCACAAGCTCTCCAGGCTACAAAAGGTAGTTGAAACTTTACTTGGATGGCTGTTTTTCCTTCGCTCAAAACACTCACCGTGGCTGCCACATTAATACTGAATTGCCGCTGGTCCAGCACGGTGAACACATTGCCCCGGGGGAGGGTAATACACATCACCGTTTCAGTGCTGTTCTGGAGCAACTTGATGTGGGCCCCGCCATTAGCGGCTGTCGTGGCGGCCTCCAACACAAAGGCAGCGAAGTAGAAGAGCAGAGCCACCAAGTGATACAACACATCCTGGGAGGGAAAGACAGAGGAGCATTTGGCAGACGCTTTTATCCAAAGCGACTTACAAAAAAAATCAATGAGTTAACAAAGGAGTCAATGTGCAATATTGGGTTCCCACACCTTATCAAACATCAAATTCAAGGAACTTTCAGGGACTTTCCAAGCCCAATTCCCTCAAATGTAAGGACCCAACATGGCATAGTTTGAGACATGGATCAAGGTAATTAACTAAATTAATTAACTAATTAATTAAATAAACTGTTAAAACACTGCAAATTTTAATAATGTGAACTAGCAGGCTTTACAGAAGCTCACAGACAACAACTAGAAAGAGAGGGCTTGAATTGTGCTGTAGCCTATTTACTAACGTTAAGAAAAAAATTCTATTCTTGCACAAAATATATAAACTCAAGCACTTTCAATGACCCATGTCTATTTACGTCTATTTTCAAAAACGTTCAAGGACTTAATTGTTTTTTCTCAAATTCACAAACTTTCAAGGATTTCAAGGACCCGTGGGAACCCTGAATATAGCCATGCTACAGGTTTGACTGTATTTTTAGTACGGCTCTCTGTCCCAAGGAGAAATGGTTTCTGGGTTTTTTTGCGTTCAATTCAGTGATGAGATCTGGCAAAAGCTTGTATATATATCCTCTTTCTTTAATAATATCTAGCATGGATTTAACTCATTTGACCTTGAACTAGTGACCCAGTATTGATGTCGGTAGCAGGAGAGAGGGGGGAGGAGAGAGAGACAGAGCAAGAGTGAGAGAGTGAGGGAGACAGTGTGTGTGTGTGTGTTGTTGACGCGGTGCGCCTGGCAGGGACAACAGGCAGGTCTTTGTTCGTTTTCTGGGTTTTTTTAGTTGGTCTGAGCTCATCGCCCATGAAAGTCATTGTTTGGGAGAACACAAACAAGAGTACATGCCCTCAGCACCCTGCGGAGAAGGGACCGGAGCCCAGGGCTACACTCTCACACTAGATGACACACATCCCCCGCAGACATGGCACTAAGTGGTAGCCGTAAGCTAATGTGATGTGCTCACGCATTACAGCATCACTGAGGTGCTACATTTGTATATGGCTATTGTGTTATTATTAACACTTATGCATTTCCTTTCTTTTATTTACTATTATTTACTAGAATGTTGCACAGTACACAATGTAGTGTGCTTCATATGTTGTGCGTGTGAGACAGATGCCTGTCCTGGTCTGCACAATTAACAAACAATTATGTATTGTTTGTTTGTGTTCAAACAATGCGTCTTGTAGCCAAGGTAAACTTTTTATTCCTATATGTTTTGCAGTCGACTGTGTATTGCAGGCAGACATATTCTCTTGTAGCCAGTGTGTTGGTTGCACTCACTCCTAGCAGAAAGAACGAGGTCTAATGCCGGCCTGCTGTTTAATGAGTTGCTAGCCTAGAATAGATGGTTGCCAGAAGAGGTGTGAGAAAACAATACATGTGAACAGTGAGAGTCAATGTCGGCAAAATCACCATGCTTAGTGTCACGCTCAAGTTAACCTCTGGGTCAAGGGTCACAAACCAATTTAGCAAGTCACGCTCTGTGTCTGGATTGTGATAGCATGCACTAAACAGAGAGCTTACAGATGCTACTACAACTACTGTTGCGACATAAATCGCTAAGTTTTGCAACACTTGTATAGCCAATACAAAGGGATAATAATAATAATATGTCACTCATGCGTACTGATATGCATTGCAACCCTTTGCGAGACTCAGAGCAACTGTGTTTTGGCACAGCCACCCCTCTGAGAGTAGAACTAATCCTAAATCACCACAAGGCAAACAAAAGTGACCTCATGAACCTGGCTTAGTCATTAGTGGTTATTGTGTCTTCAAGCAAGCAGCTTTGACAGTATGACTAAAAGGCATGCAGGGAAACCTGCATGTTTATATGGTTAGACAAGTCAAAATATATACAGAAGCAGAATGCAAGTGCATCCCCTATTTTTATTACAGTCTATGTTATCCACCAACAGTTAGGGAATTGCACCCCATCATGACCTCAATGACACTATAAAAGGTAGTACTCCATGCCTTGTAAACAAAATTAGGATGTCAAGATTAAGACACTAAATTGACATGATAAAAAGAGGTGTTTGCATAATGCAAACATTCAAATGCAATATAAATTCTTGTTCTGTGTCGTGGCATCCTTATCTGTGGGGGGCAGGCAGCACCCACAGATAAGATGCTGAAAAGTCACAGTGAAATTAATGGAGCAGTACTTTGCCTCTCTGTGACCGTTTGTCTTGAACGGGACAATAAACACCTCCCACCTGAAGCGTTTTATTTTTCAGTCATGGGCTTTGTTCAGAAACAATAAGGGCTCAGTCATGCGGGCAATTTTCCTTTCTGGTGGTATTGTCTGAAGAGATGGTTTCACCACCTGGATGATGAGTCGTAGGTGGCAGCTCGAGTTGCACCGAAGAACAAAAAAAAACACAACGCAAGCCCGCTTTTATGTAGGAAATGACCGTTAAGTGGGCTAAGCTGCTGGCGCTAACGCTGGAGGAAGGAAATGCAGACCAGAGTATGAGTCCAGTGGTGGTGAACACCGGGAGGAAGCAATATAAAGTATTTTGCCAGCATCAGTGCAGGCCGGTTGCGTGCGTGTATGTATGTATGCATGAAGTAATAAGTATATATAATCGGTAATCGCACTTAATATCAGGCGTAGCCAACGTAACAAGCTGGGTTGCAAGAGCACTGGACACAACCTGTTTTCAAAATGGCCATCTTGAGAAACCTAAAAAAAAACTAAATATATATTTTTAAAACCTTCCAGTCAAAATAAAATATAAGTGATTCTCCAAGCATGCTGTGACCTACCTATTAATTTTACTTTACTTAAGTTAAGGTTGTGGTTAAGGATTTCAGCGGTCGATTCAACGCAACGTTTCCACGTCACATTTAGCGAGTGAATGAAACGTTCAACTAGGCCTGCACGATATGAGGAAAATCTGCGATGTCCGATAACATTGTTCAACATTGCGATGTCGATATGACTTGCGATAAATACACAAATATTTAAGTGTGCATATTAGCTATACAGTTGCTGCATCCGAAATTCCATACTAATATACTATTTAGTACGCTAAAACAGTACGTGAGATTTTGTAGTATGTCCGAAACGTTAGCATGAACTGAATAGTACGCGAGGTGCATAATATTTCCGGTAAATATTAAAGTATGCAGCATTGGACATTACGCCGGTATAAATATCCCACAATGCAGTAGTGACGACAACAAAAGATGACAATGGCGGACGGCGACCAAGGCAGCTCTGTGGCGCGTATAACGCCTAAAAAACGCTAAAAAATAAAACAATTGCAAGTGTTGCAAATGCCGGTAGAGATGAGGCTGGCACGGGTTACCGTGGTTACGCGACGCGAAGGAAGCTCTCAGGAAGTGACGTTACGCGCAAAGCAGTGCGTCCGAAAAGATGCATACTATTACACAAAAGTATGTTGAACGATAGTACGCATAATGAGTATGTAGTACATAGTATGGACTTTCGGATGCAGCGGCTCTGATGGGTCAAATGTTCGCATGCTGGGTGTGAATGCATGGTGCTTGAAAATAAAACGATGTTTCTTATTTATCGCGTTTCAGGCAGTCTTTTGCGATGTGTTCATCGTGACTTGATATCGCGACGGCGATGAAAATACGGTTTATCGTGCAGCACTACGTTCAACCAGAGTAGAGTCTTTCCGTACCAGGACGTTCCAGTCTGTGTTGATGCGGTCGGCCAGGCCGGTGAGCAGCAGAGCCAGGTAGGTAGAGGAGAGGACAAACATGAGGAGGGACACGAACATCACCCAGCCCTGCAACAGCGGCACTGGCACATTGGACGCAGCCACCAGGATCCATACCAGCCCGCCAAACACCTGCAGACAAGGGAGGAACCTTATGCATCATTGTAGACTACTAGCATTGTTAGGCGAAGACAGCATACTTTTTTTAACCACCAGGTGTGCGTGTGATTAGCCATTACAAGCAGTTTCAAAATGGTCACGTGACTACCCTCTAGTGACATCACAGGTGGGAGTGTCCACGCAGAGGTATGTTGGATAGATAAGCCTACCAGTTGGCACAGTCCAATCTAGTCATCGTGCATCTGGGTGAACACTTGTGATGTCACTAGAGGGTAGACCATTTTGAAAGGGCTTGTAATGGCCTTTTCAGCCTGGTAGTAAAATAGGGCCCTTAAGGGGCCCTTTGAATATCGTGTTTCAGTCACCAAATGATGGCTGTTATGGTTTTGATTTTGGTACATTGCCTGAATAGCTTATTACATCTCTACACACTAATGCTTGCCTTGAATAAAGAGTATAACATTTACATTTACATTTAGAGCATTTGGCAGACGCTTTTATCCAAAGCGACTTACAAAAAAGTAACACATTTGTCGAAATATAACAACATTATTACTATTTAAATATGGAAAAAAGTAAGGATGAATGATTGGTTATTATCTAAATATATTTGAAAATGTTACACATAGTTTGACTTACTTGCAGTCTCATGTTATAGACACCATTTATAGGTTCCATTTCCTCCTCAACCTGCCTATGTGTATTAACACCTTATGAGGGCCATTAGATTCATGTAGTGCATGTAATTTCCCACTTGTCGTAGTATTCTGAGTACTACTGACATTTAATGGTGTCTGAAGGCTGACAGATGAACAGCACACAAAGTAGGGAGTAGGCCTATAGACAGGTTCAACAGCCAGCCACATAGTTTAAGTTTACAACATGATGACAATATCTAGTTCAAAGCAAAGTCATCATACATATTTAACACCCAGAACCCGCTACAGGCGAATGCACCGCCTGGTCTGTGTAGTCAGTAGTTCAGTGACACACAGGTAAGATATGATATTGGACTTTGTTAAACGTGTGGTTGCCTGGTTATATGTCGTCCAATCAGAGGTGGCCAAGCCAGTCCCTCAACACTGTTGGATTGAATAAAGCATGTACGCCCCAGAAGCATAGGATACTTATATGACCCCTTTTATGAATAACCAAGCATTGTGTGAAACACAAATAGACGCATTTCATGTATTATTAATAGGCCTAATTTATAACACAGTCTGTTGCACCGGTTATTATGGGATACTTTCAGGTTGGCTTTGGTATGTAGGTTAGGTAGCCAGGGAATCTTATTTGAATATATGCAAAAGAAAAAGAAAACGCAGTAAAAAGTCAAAAAAATGCATCACTTACAATTTCTAAACAGATAAGCGCTCCGGAATACGTCCTCAATATGTCCAGGCCCAAAGGTAAAGAAATAGTCGGCGCTGGGAAAGTAGTAGCCGCGGGATTGGGAGCCGGTTCCGACATTATCTGTGCCCTCTTTCCTTCTCTCTTCCTCCCTTTCCCCCCGAGATCCCCTACAAGTACTTTTCCCTGCTCTTCTCCCTCCCGGGCGCTTCAAGAAGCACAGATGCCCCCTGTTTAAACAAAAGAATCGAGAAAAGAAATGGGCTGCCAGGTAAATTCCTCCGGAGTCATGTGTCCTCAAACAGGTCGGGCAGGTGCGGCTGCCACTCCCTGTATCTTTCCTTCTCTCTCCTAATCCACGGGTCTAATTTGAGAGCGGTAGATAGAGGATCCTGAATTGTAGCGTTATTCCGGTCTACCGCAACGCAATTTCCGGTCTCCTACTTCGCATGAGCTGCGGACGCCAGTTAACAGCCCTCGGAGCGAGAGGAATACGGACATGACAAGAATAACAAGCACACGGGGAAACATATAAACACTGTGTTGACGAAGAATTAGACAAAACAATGTCATGAAATATGTAACGGAAACGGATATCCCTCTGTCAGATGTCCCTCCCCCCCTCTCACCGGTAGACCCATGTAACTGTAAGCCCTGTGCCTCTCTCCCCAATAACGTTCATTTGGAGCATCCCGTCCCAGGCACTTCGTCGTGAGGCGGAAAAAAACCCGCCTGAGAACGGGGTCAATTTCAGTTGTTATTTATTGTTTAAGAGGAGCATAGTGGCTGCCGTTTAGAAGGGGCCCACTCCCCTGCTGAAAGTCATGAGAAAGACACGTCTGTTAATTCTATATTGTTCGAAACACAATGGCATAAGGGTACTTATTAACTTTATAAGCATGTAGTCGCTCTGGGAAGGTAAATATTTGCTAACTGTGTGTGTAAATCTGAAGGTTAGAGAAAGGAGAGAGAGCCAGCGATTTACAGCTTCAGGGGTTTTAACAGCACGTTTTATGAGGTATATTTTCCATCTAATTACCGCACAATATAAGCTAATTACTTTCTATTTCAAATAAACATAAGGCTGGTATCTCTTTCTAAATCGTTTTTTTGTGGTTTCTGAGAACGACTGCCAAACCATTGTTAATGGTTTGCTCGATTTTATTTAAATATAGACAGTCACTGTTGACATAACCTTACAAAGGGCACCTGTAGCACAGCCGTTTTCTTTCTGTGTAGGTTCTGGTGGAAAGGCCGACCTCTAATGTTAGTAGAATCAATAAGATCCAGGAGTGTTGAATTTGCGTGTTTTAACACCCATGGTGTTGATAGCACACTATCCCTGAGAGACAGACTTGTCTGTTTGTTTTCCATTAGCTACTGTTATTCAAACACGAGGGAAAGGGCATGGAAGTAAGTGGGAGGACATGTTTGTGTCTTTGCCACAACATTCTCTAATGAAAGACCTGTAGGCCTACCTTATGAAAAACTCTGGTTTACTCGTCTTCACTTGGAAAATCTCTCCTAATCCTTAATCTGCATCTATTTGTGGGCGACAATAAATATATATTTTTTCAAAAGGAAAATTACCTATTTTGCAACATTGCAACAGTAAAGTTGTTGATCATCAGATTATGGATAAAAACAGAAACAGAAAAATGGACTACACACAAACCAGCAACAAAAAAAAATTTTTTTTATTTATTGCCATGAAAATAAAAATAGTGAGAGAACAGTCCTTGAAAGGGTTAATGTTACTGTGGCAACGCACATGTCCAGCTAGTGGTGTTAGTTGCACTGTAAACATAGAAAAACAGACATATAAAACGCATGTAGTATAGATAGACAGCCATCTTGGATTCTGAGAAGCATCTCGGCTCATCAGGCCACTCTTCCCATCAACCTCGCGTGGCAGCTCCACCTCCTCCACCGCCTCCACCTCTCCTCCTGCTCTTGGGGAACTCACAGATGTAGAACATCGCCAGGTCGCAGGCTGCGTGGCCCCAACTGCCCGTGGTGAGCAGCTCCACGCAGCTGGAGTTATTGATGGTGGGGGGTCCCTGCCCGGGGCCCCAGGCCGCGAAGCCCCCCAGGGGGCTGGAGTCCGAGTACACGTACTCCTCCTTGGTCTTGGTGCCATTCTGAAGACATTGTTGTGGAACGTTGAATGTTTCAAGATTGAAAAAGCTCACTACGGAACAACCTCAAGGGAAGGTTTACAAAACGTTTCAATGCATTCACCTAGCGGCCATCTTGTTTCTAAATGGTAGCAGGGTGGGACTGGAAGCAGAACCGCGTTTAGAACAAAGATGGCTGCTAGGTGAATGAGGCCCATTTGAAAAGTTGTGTAAGCCATCCCTTGGGGTGGTTTCCTAGTGAGCTTTTTCATTTGTCTGGTGTGGGGAGGGGGTTTCTAAAGGGAAAATCCCACATGTGAACTCAATTATGAAGATACACGGGAACAGAAAACACAGCTGATTGAGTTTAAACAGTTTCTAATTTACTCAAATTGATTCCAGGACACCAGTTTGAACCAATCGCAATCTAATTATGTCTTACACCAGAGATGGCGCTGTCGCTGATGAGCCCCATAGCTATGGTCCGCTGGTGCCTACTCTGCCAACCAGTAGGGTCAGAGGGCTGTTATCATTGGTTCATCACTGCTGATAAGAGACGAGTCCAGATCGAGTATGTAAGAGAAATCCATGTCTGGCGTGCTACACTGTGAGCTTCCCTCGGGTTTTCTGTCTGACGAGCAGATGCGTTGAAATTGTTTGGTTCGCTTGATAAAGTTCAGTGTGAAAGCTAACCGAAACAAATGTAAATGCAAAACGCTGTCTATACTGTCTTAAATGTAAATCAAATAAAAACAAAGTCTGAATATCTTATTGGCTGTGGTCATTCCTATCGTCTGTCCACTTACTGTACTCTGTGTCTGCAGGCCAATGAACACTCCGGTCAGGCCTGCACGGCTGACATAGTCTGCCAGCAGCCGGTTGGAGTCTCTGGTCTTGGGCATGGCCAGGGTGCCTCCCCTGAGCTTACAATTGACCAGGGCCTCTCTGAACCTCCGGGGCTCCTTCACCAACAGGTAGTACCTCTCCTCCGTCTCCTGCAGGCCCAAGAGCACTATAGAGCAAGCAGGCGGAACAGGTGTTGGAGGATATTAGTCCGTTTTGATCCTTCGTACATTTGGAGCATAACTGTATGTAGCGTCACAGGTTCAAGTCTCAACTGTGGAGAACAATTTGAGAGGAGCAGGGAAATTGTGAGAGTAAACAGTGTGGAAACAGTAACAGTAAACATTTTTTAGTGTTATGTAAACATTCTTCGTGTTATGCTTTAAACTATAACTGTCACAATATTTGATATATGAACTATCATAACATGGAATAGCCATCTGTTACCCAGATGTTCACACAAATATGGAGAACAGTTTACCATTCTTTACAAATTTGGCAGAATTTTCCAGTCTGCCAACGTTGATGTCCAGTTGTCCGACCACCTTCCGGTACCTTCCACAGTCACATGTTGAACCTGAGCGATTAACATGCAACTTCATTCTCTGCCTAATTTAATCTTGTACAAATGGTTCATTGTGTTCCACATTGTCAGGGCGACAGTAGCTCAGGGGGTAGAGTGGTTGTCTGGCAACTGGAAGGTTGCTGGTTCGATCCCCGGCTCCGCCTAGCTAATTGTCGAGGTGTCCCTGAGCAAGACACCTAACCCTAACTGCTCCCGAGAGCTGGTTGACACCGCCGTCGGTGTATGAATGGGTGAATGTGAGGCAAATGTAAAGCGCTTTGGATAAAAGCATTATATAAATGCAGTCCATTTAAATTGCGTGTCAAAACCAGCTCCCAGTGTTTTGAATTCAAAACAACAGATGTTAACAACAACAGATGCTAAATGTAAATCTTATGTTCTTGCTGCCAGGCTTACATTTGGGTTGGGTTCATGCCACTCCTTGTGTATTACAAAATCATAATTTGTCATCACAGTAAAGTACTCGTTGAACAGAGTAGACATGCTGCTGTAATAATAATTACTATGTGCTAGAAAAGTCATTAATCATAACTCATTTTATAGTATATGATTAGAATCACCGGCTTTTCCTCGTAATCCAGATGGTCCAGTCAAACCCGAATCACCTTTCTCACCTACAAGAATATTAACAAATTAAAATCAGAAATGAGCTCAATCTAAGACCTGTACCATCCAGACCATGTATTTTCATTGCCTAGTTTTACATTGTGTTTGATGGAGACGATGATGATTTCTGGTTGGTGTAGTAATGAACGTTTACCACTAGATGGGAGTGCCACACTCAGAGTAGGAAGCGTAGACCATGGTTTTACATTGTAAAGCATGGACTTCAACGCAGCAGTTATTCTCCCAGACGGCAGTTACACATTTAGGGGAAGTGGGCTAACATACAAACAAGATTGTACCTGTATTGTAACTGTACTGTAACTGTGATTTCTCTCTAACCGCCATATTTCAGAATGTAGGCCAACCTTCCACCAGAGTCACATACAATATAATCTTAAATTAAAAATACTGTGTGTATATTTTGCAATTGTAGCCGAAATGTTTTCTATTGTTTGAGTATTCACTTGTTTTTTTATTAAGATGCATTAGAATGGCAGATTGCACCTTTCGACCTAACTGCCCTTGCGGTATAGGCTATGACAAGGTCATAAACTAAAAAATCGACAAATGTGTTACTTTTTTGTAAGTCGCTTTGGATAAAAGTGTCTGCCAAATGCTCTAAATGTAAAATGTAAATGTAAATGAATAAGTGGGGCTTTTGAAATTCTTTCCCAGAAATGTCTGGTTTATTAAACGCTGAAATATTACCACAGTACCAATGTAGGATTCCTGCCACATATTTATTGGTTGATTTTGTGGCTTAGTTGCATATTTTTTCCATGGTAAAGTGAATCCCTAAGCATATTTTTATAATGTAATATTTAAGGCGTAGCTTATTGTCCTTGTACAAGTCAAATCACATAAAAAGACAAACAACACACATAGCAATATAATGGAATAACCAGTAAGTACCATTCTCATACAGTGATTGGCCAGTGATGGCAACACATTTGGCTCACATATTGTCTACGTGTGATATCTTTCTATGTGAAGCGGGATCTGTTCTATTTGCTGTAAATCTATGTGTGGCCTTCTAGAGTATGGCCTGAGAAGGCCTTAACCTAAAATATTATGCATACTCCTCAATTATCAGACACACAAGATCCTAAAAGACGATCCCGTAAGATTGACATCCAGAGACATCCATAGAGGTTAAGATGAGGAGGCTTTGTAGACGAATATGAACCATTGCTGTGGGTTCAGATCAGTTTTGGGTTTTTTTCAAATCGCTGTGTTACCTCTGTCTCCTATTGGTCCCATCTTCCCCACGTGACCCCGCTCTCCCCAAAGGCCCTTACCTCCTGGGGCCCCTGTACGGAGGGTGAGAGACAGAGAGAGACAGAGAGAGACAGATAGAGAGAGGCAGAGGAAGAGAGAGGATGATTGAAGCGCAGAGAGAGAGAGAGTCAATTATAAATCTATTCCCTTGTAGATAATAGTTAATTATCTGTGAATAGAATTAACATGTGGAATTCATATCAGACACCATGGTTAAAGGTCAATAACCTTAAGCAATCTCAACAGTGGGTTATGGTTATAGGTAGCCCATTTTTATAACATTAAAAACAGAAGGAAGAAAACGGATGTAGAAAACGAATCGTTGCTAAGCGATTGAGAAGGATTGTAAAGCAAGAGAGAGGATATGAAAAGTATTGCATCCATGGGAAAATAACTGGGAAGACAGGGTTTTCTGGACGTTTCCCAAACGCGTATTTCCTCAGGAAATCATCCGTCTGTAAATCAAGAACGCACTGAAGTGAACTAAATGCGAAGTGAGCACACATCACAGCAACCCAGCTGCAATTCAGAGGGATTTTCTTGTCCTCACGTGAAGCAAAGCAAAGTCGTCCACGCGGGCCATGTGGAGCCCTAAGGTGCGTACAAATACGTTGAACCACCAAATGACTCCCTCTCCCCACTTTTCCACTCGCTGGCTTCCCGCAGGAGCAGCTGGCGTGAGGCGC
>OMKP01010723.1:1341-27443 GCA_900302375.1 Bathygadus melanobranchus
ATGTGTGGGGGTGGGTGATTCATCTGGTGGGGAGACGGTTGGTTCATCTGGTGGGGAGACTGTTGGTTCATCTGGTGGGGAGATTGTTGGTTCATCTGATGGGGAGGTTGTTGGTTCATCTGATGGGGAGGTTGTTGGTTCATCTGATGGGGAGGTTGTTGGTTCATCTGATGGGGAGGTTGTTGGTTCATCTGGTGGGGAGGTTGTTGGTTCATCTGATGGGGAGGTTGTTGGTTCATCTGATGGAGAGGTTGTTGGTTCATCTGATGGGGCATGTGAGAGGCCATGTGTCCCAGGTGAGGAGGTGAGGTGCCGGGCTGCAGCTGCAGAGGCGGTGGATGGTACATGTCCGTCTGCTCGGGCTGCTGGGGCTCGTAGGGAGGGAGGCCAGGGAGGGACCCAGGGACCTGCGGCGGGTAGCCCGGGACTGGGACCTGGCCCGGGGGGCCGGGCATGCTGGGGGGCACGGGGTAAAACTGGGGGACGTCCATTGGGGGAAGGTGCTGCTGTGGAACCATGCCGTCCTGGAGGATTGTAGTGGGGGCTGGAAGAGTAAACATACACATTGATGGCACTTCATTGACATTAATAAATAACTCTCCTAGTGTTGGAAACGTCTGGTATGCAGATTGGGTTGCAGTTTCTGACTGAAGATATATATAAGCGAACGAAAAAGTAACATCCAAACACATGCCTAATGATGTGTGCCCATGAGCAAACTACGACATTGATCTTCCTTATCAATGTAGACATTCCTGATAGCGTTAAAACGATGGGGAAGCAGATGCAAGTCGGAATAAGGATTTTCTGACCACGGCACCAAAGACATTTTTGGGGAAATCCTGAAACGGAAACTGAAACGTTAGCACACTGGCAGCGTGCACACACCTGGAGGCATCAGCTGCACTGCCTGGGGTGGCGGCCCGGGCAGCAGAGAGCTCATCAGAGGGTTGTCGGAAGACGCCCCATTCAGCTCCGGAGGCATGATGTTGTGGTTGTACGGCTCAGCTGGACCGGGCTGCTCCAACTCGGAGCTCGGGGAAGCACAGTCGTACTGCGTGGGAGTGGCCCTGTCTGCATTGTAGGCGATTGTACCCGTCTAAAAACAGAAAAGTTATTCATCATAGACGGGCCCGTTCATATAAAATAATTGGCTCTCGTATAGAAACATATTACTGAATATTTGGGCGTGAACGTGATTAGCCATTACAAGGGGTTTCAACTGTCATGTGACTACATTTGTCATTGTGACTTAGTGACATCACAAGTGGGAGTGCCCACCTAGATGTATGCTGACTAGATTGGTTTACCAGTTGGTACAGTCCGCTGGGTAGGCTGGTAGACTGATCTAGTCATCATACATCTGGGTGGAAACTCCCACTTGTGATGTCACTATGTACATTTTTTAGTCACATGACAATTTTGAAACCGCTCGTCATGGCGAATCACACTCACACCTGGTAGTAAAATAGGGTCCTTTAAAAATACTTGGTGTAAGGTCACGGTAGGGGTCACAGGTCACGCCCTCACCCTGATCTGTGCGGCCAGCTGTCTGAGGTGCAGTAGCCACTCTGGCTCAACAAACTGCTCCTGCTCCGGCTTCTCCTTCAGCTGGGGGTCGTAGAACCGCAGCTTCTCCGACAGCTGAGCCGGTGGAGGAAGGCAGGAGAGTGTGAGTAGTAAGAGAGTAAACACTACGATAATCATGAAAACAATAACAACTGGCCCCACAAAGAGTACATTCAGACCGAACCACGTCACCCAAAACATGCCACTTTTTATACACAAATAAAACTATTCCAAATCAATCAATGGCAAAACATGTAACCTACCACAATATTTTGGATTCTTAATTTGATGTTTTGTATCTTTACTTTATTGCTGTGGAACCGATCATGAAATCTGTCGAACCACGCGTTGCGTTCCCTGGCTGAATCAATACAGTGTAGCTTACTTATAGAACAGCTTGCATAATCGCACCATTTCACAAAGATCTGTAGCCGCTGCACACATAATAAACCGGCCCTGGCACCACAGCAACAGCACAAGACTGACGACAGACGTATGAGATTGAGACAAGGAGACTATAGTAACCAGTGAGGGAGTGAGAGGGAGAGAATAAAGCTGCTTTTCCACCAATAGTACCCAGAACCTTTGGTCCCAGGAACTACTTTTCAGGAACAAATAGGTTCCTTCAGCCCTGACATATGAAAAAGGGACGGCTGTTTCTACACGTCTAATTAACGTCTCCACATGGATGTATTAAAGGACGCTCCAAATGCACACCAACACACACCCACTTATCATAATCCCTGAGCCGCAAAACTGCCATTCACCGCACATTTTCACGCTTGGACTAAAAGGTTCCTAGTTCTGGGGTAAAGTTCTTAAGGGCTCCGTGTGTACCTGTATCAGTTGACTGATGATGACAGGAGAGTGATATGAAGGCTGCATCAGAACCGTCTTGGAGATGACCTCACAGTAGTGGAAGGCCTGGGCGCTCAGGCCCACTTCAGCCAGACGGCAGGCGTAGATCAGCTTGTACACCTGAACACCGTGACACACGGGGAAGAGGCGGTCAACATCTTTGGAGATTTCTTTGTTAGGAGATAAATGAACGAGCAGATAGGAGTTGGACATCCTGTTAAAGGATGCGTACAGGTAAACTGCAGACATGTTCGGTTCGAACCCAGAACCCGTAAAACTTTACAGTTATTGTGCAATAAATGGACTGACATTTCCAAAGCATGCATGAATGGTCAAGTGTTCAGCATACAGCCGGAGGGCAGTGTCTACCCTCACGCAGAAACTGCTAAATGACTCATTCCATTTCCCCCATTAGAAGACAACAACAATCCCTGTTTGGTCTTTATACCATGGTCTGGGTGAATACTCCTTTCTGACAAACTATTTTGGGACGTAACAGAGGAAATATTTAGTTAATACTTTGTAACGATTTATTTTTTGGAGCCATAAACTTGTTCTCGTTGTAATTTATACTGTGACTAACCGGCTTGGTTGTAAAAAGGGACTCGAATTATTAGTTGTCATGTTTTTTTTTTGAGCGCAACATTTTTCCAAAATGTGCGAATGCTTTTATTTTATATTGTTGGCAAAAGACCAAGCAGGATAATCAACTTAAACGTAGTTTAAACGCTTTTAAGGCGCTTCACCTCCACGTCGTGCCTTAAAACCGTTTAGCACGCTCCTTGATGAGCCCTTACATATCCCGACTACTACTACTGCTGTGTTGTGTGTCGGTGCCAAGCCGCGTACCTGGAAGTTTGGCAGCGAGCAGGGCTGGGAGCCCAGGGACTGGGCGTACTCGTAGGCCTCCGTCCTCTGGATGGCCTCGTTGGTCGCAAACTGGCAGAACGTCAAGCTGAAGAGTATAAACGAGAGTGTGTTATGACGAGGACCTGCGTCGCACCTTTGGCTGTTGAATTGCTGTGACGGGGGTGGGAGGAATGCAGAAACTTTGCCACGGTCAAAATTGTCATCAACACAATCACTAATCAGCATCATCGACTTTAAGAGGAGAGGTGGGTAAGAGGGGAAGCTATTCAGAGTCCAGGTGAACTCGTAGTAGTTGGGTCTATAGTAGGTGGGTCTTGAGTCTCCTGTAGAAGCTGATTAGCGATTCTGCTGTCCTGATATCGGTCAGGAGCTCAATCCACCACTGTGGTGTAAGGACAGAGAAGAGTTGTGACTTTGGGGAGCGGTGTTTGTTTGCTCTTAGCGATAACATTCTACAATTGACCATGTAGATGTACAACATAGCCACTTCTAATGTATATAATCTGGTTACAAAATATAGTCGTTACAAATAAATGTGTGTGTGTATGTGTGCATATGTGTGTGTGCGTCTAACCTGTGGTTGGAGCCAACCAGCACCATCTTGGTGCTCTTCTGGGTGTAAACCCCTAGTCCCACCTGGGCCATCAGGTAGCAGAAGTGGGCGGCATCCACAAGTCCCTTGGAAGCTGCCAGAAATGAGCAGTTGAACACCTTAACTTAACTTCAACTCATGATGTCATGATGACAGTGAAGGACGCGTGGCTCTGCGTCCATTCAGTGTGTGTGGGGGTTCCTACCCAAAGTGTCTCCCATGGTGGTGATGGTGCGGGTGTCGAGGTCCAGGGTGTGGCTGAGGTTGGACAACACCATGGCCAGATGAGGGCGCCAGTCTCCCCACTTCTCCTCTCCACACGACTACAGGAGAGAGAGGAGATTGAGACAGAGACAGAGAGAAGATCAGACAGAGAGACAGAGACAGAGGGAGAGAGAGAGAGAGAGACAGTGACAGAGACAGAGACAGACAGAGACACAGAAGATCAGACGGGGTGAGCGAGAGAGAGATCAGATTCAACACACAGATAATGCGCTTCACAAGTCATTTTGCCAGAGAAGGGGTTAGAGTAACGTACGATGGCAGAGGCTGGCATCCTTCCAGACATCAGCTGGTAGACCGTCTGCAGGGGGTCGTTGATGGGCAGGCTGTTGGCGAACCTGAGCAAGCAACAGTCCAGTCAGTGTTGTTCATTTCTCTTACTAGGATATTTATATTCTACATTTAGCTTGGCTAAAACAATAAAAGCGCATGGTATCAATATGAATGAAACATTATTATGACAATTATGTTTGTATCTGTGGAAAATATTATTACTTTATTTAACTTTAAACTTTAAAAAAAAGAAGTAATCTCAAGCTCATGTGCACCTGGTCATGACGCGGGCGTGTGTTCGGTTGTCCATCTTACTGGCCAATAGCAGGGCGTGTCCCCACAGACCTCCCTTCATGGCCGCTTCGAGTGCATCCTATTAAAAACAACATGCATTCACATTCCTCATTCCACCAATAAAAAGATCGATCACACCACAAGCATCGATCACACCACAAACGCGGCGTTGTTGTTGTTGTTGTTGTTGTTGTTCCTCGCCTTCTTGCGGCCGAACAGCAGAAGCTCCCGGAAGCGCTCGGTTTCCTTGCCGACGTTCTCCGGCACCGTCATGAAGGTGTCCGACAGCAGGGACAGAGGCCCCGCCCCCGGCTCCTCCTCGGCCCGCTCCAGCGGCTCGTTGTTGAAGTCGATCAGGTTGGCCTCGTTGGGACACTTGCCGGGCAGCCACACGGAGCGGTGCTCCTTCAGCAGCAGGTCAGCGATGTCCGTGCCCACCACAGTCTTCACAGTCACAAGAGGAGAGTGTGAAAAGAGAGTCGTTATCAGACGTGTACACACCTTGGTTTGACGGAGCAAGATGATGTGCCATGCAGGGTTCGTACAGCTTTTTAAGACTAAAATTCAAGCACATTTCAAGCACTTTCAAGGTAGCTAAACAAAACATGTCCAGACTCTCAAAGGCCTTTATCATCACATCTAAATTGTTACTCTAACCTGACATGACGTTGCTAAAGCGATGACAAAAACCACCTGTTCTTTACTAGCTGATGAGCAATATTTAGCTAGCTGGCTTCAAGCAGATGGTCGCTCTCATGGCACGGAGCGAAACGAAGGGAGAAACACCCTTTTCATTTTGGTGGCCATGTCAATCTAGCTCCAAATATTACGATTTTTGGTTTACATGAGTGATTGTGTAGATGAAACACCAATTATAGGATAGCAAATTCCTTTTAAAACTGTTAAAATTACGTATTTTCCAAACTTTCAAGACTTCTGAACCCTGACCATTTCATGTACAATCTAATGTATTCATTCTGTGCATCCACCAAAGAGGTCCAGGGATTCACATCACCGGGGATAATCTAATTATTTTTATTAACTTTTTTTATTAACGGTCAACAGACTATGTGTCGCAGTGGGATAATATCCGTTTTGAATACTCTGATGACATTAGTGGCCATGTAAACATGGTAAATCAGCAAGTAAACACCTTAGTCTGAGTGTGATCTTAATCTGATTAGTCAGCCTGAATTGCACTTTTCAAGATAGAGATAACCATTTCAACCTTATCTCTATGCATCCGCATTAGGGATATAGTGTGAGCCTGCAGTTGTTGCTGACGCTCTCTGTGTCTCTGGGGCGCAGCTCAGCACAGACGCAAACGTGATGATGGACCAGACATTCAGCATAATCACTTTGTATGCCAAATGTCCTCTTTCTCCCATCTACTGGAGGCCTACCCCGTTCTGTCGGCAGAGGAGCATGATGAAGTCCCACAGTAGGCAGGCCGAGTGGCGGTCCAGCAGGTCTGTGTTTCGGATGCACTCCAGGGCCTTGTGCTGGGAGAACTTGATCACGTCTCCCTTGTGGGTCTCCTCCCTGACACCAAGGGAAAACACACAGGGATCAGAGAGGATCATTCCACGCTGGGCCATGTTTCAACAAGCTGGACTTCCTGGTTCCACGAACGCTACTTGAACCAGGGCCCTGGATGTGAATGCTGTGTGAGTGTGAGTGTGTGTGTGTGTGTGTGTGTGTTTAAAGTCCTTACTTGACCAGGGGGCCGGGGAAGGTCCGTAGCTCGGCTTGCTCGGTGGTGTCCTGCAGCATCGTCTGCAGACACAGACAGCGTTGATATTATATTTATTGAATATATTATTATTACATTATTATATTTAAATGTTCACAGTTTAGACTGTGGACATTTCTGAGATTGACTGGTTTAATTCAGACTTAAACAAACATAAACATCCGTACATAAGTGAGTGTTGTTGACATTTTAAATGTCATTCAATTTAAACCCCCCCTCCCAGCACCCCAAAGAAAACTACACAGTTTGAATTTGAATGGATTCAAATGTGACCAGCAGATTTTAAATTAATTATTAATGAATTATTTCAATAAGAACAAATAATAAATAATACATATATTACTTAGTCAAATGTTAGCATTAGATCCAAAGCTAGCATTCCAAAAACGGCATTAACATCCTCCAAAACTGAAAAGAAACCAAATCAGACTACAACTTCATACAAAACTGGTCCCAAAAAAAATCACTTCTCACAATTATGCTGGAGAACGGGCATTTGGAACCAACTACACATCGGCCAGAAGGAGAAAAATTGGTGGCTGAATTAACGTTCACTCTTGACCAACGAACAGGGCGGTCCCACTGACCTCAATGCTATAGATGTCCACCAGGGCCGGCTGCCCGGCCGAGGGCAGGTTAGCTAACACCTGGACCAGGTGACCACCCGGCCCAAAGCGTGCACAGCGGTGGGGTGTGGTGAACTTCTCTGGGGTGGCCGGGCGGGGAGGAGCTGGAGAAGAGACCAAACGATAGTATTTTATATATAATCTGTTACTTATTTAGTAGCCCTACATCTCGTTATAGTAGAACGCGTCCTTACGTTGCTCAGGTGCGATCCAGGTGGATTCTGTGTTGTAGTCGACGGTGTAGGGGTACTGGCCGTAGCTCTGGCTAGTGTCCGTCTGGTCCTGGTACTGTCTGTAGGTGTCATTCATGGTCGACGCGGTGGTGTCGTACACAGCTGACACCAGGTCGGGTTGGCTCCGGTACACCTGGCTCTGCATGGCACACACATGGGGGACAGAGGAGAGAGAGAGAGTATGGTGGTATATGAGAGAGTGTATAATATACACAAACCCTGCATGAAGCAGTAAAGCAGATGTGAGGATAGCAGGGAGATTTAAAGCTGCTGTGGGTCAGAATTAAGTGTTGTAATGAGAGAGCAGAAAAGAAAAAAAAAAAGAAAAGAAAAAAAAACCTCACTGCTCCCTCCCCCTCTATGTTTCTCTGCCATTGAGAAAATGTTGCATGCACCTGTGATTAACAGGCAAGATGGATTCCCTGAACCAATCAGGGAATAGATGCCCTGATTGGTCAGAAATGAGGCGGGAGCGGTCTAAAATCTAAATGGGCTCATACAGAGGCAGGCGCAGTCAACTCAATAACATATTCTCACAGTGCATTACACTCACTAATAGCTGACGAATGGCTATGGCATTTCTAACAAATTACACTCAAATTATAGCTCTTGAATCTTACCTACAATACCTTTAAGATGTCAAGTGGCTAATAGAAGTCAAGTAGACTTCTATTAGCCACTACTTTGTTCACAAACAACAGCTGTGATTCCCACAATTTGGACCATGGGTGGAATACAAAAGACGAAGTCATGAGAAAAATTACTGAATTATGAATGAATTGCTGAGAAATATATTCAAAAACCAGTTAAAGGGACTACGTGTGGGATTTTACATGCATACGTCGCTTTAAATGTGCAACGTATGAACAGATTGCAATTGAAACTCTTGCATAGAACAGGCTGTGGGCAGATTACTATTAGACTTGAAGCGGGCGGTTTTTCCTGGAAGAAGGAAGGAAGTGGTGTCTTAACATTAGATAGCCTGGAGCACATCACATGAGGAAAGAGAGACACACACAGAGAGATAGAAACACTGTGCAGTAGTCCGCAGAGGTTAGGCCAGACATTGTAAGGACAAATCAAATAAATGGCTATATAATATTTATACCCTCTTAACAAACATCATTAAAGAAGGTTATCGGTTCATGTAAACAGTGAAATCTACAGAAGGAAAAGGACTCCAATGCAATCAATGGCAGCTGCTGACAACGCAGAGATAAGATAACAAATGCATACTTGAACGACACGCGAGACAAAGAAATAATTGTTTTAAGTTGGTCATGATGCAAATAAACTTAGAATCTCAGGAGTAACAAACATGGCTTTGACTCAGTGTCCATAGAACACAAAACAGGACATAATGCAGCCCCAAGACAGAAGCATACATTGTGTTTTGGGGCAGAGCTCTCTCGTATGCCAATCAATATAGTCAATTACCACTAATAGCAATGTTGTCCTTATGCCAGACAACAATAGAGCTAACCCGTTGTCCTTCTCTGAAAGGGATCAGTGACAAAGCTACATTCACGTATTAAATAAATATGATTAAGCGCCGGCCAACAGGACACATGAGAAGGGCAGGGTCTCTGTTCTTGAACCTTCTACGGCAGGCAGTTAAGTACTAGGCTAAAGTTCAGCTCAAATAATCCACTCCTTCCCACTGCTTTTATACAGAGCTCAGAGCTCCGGCAGACAGCCTGGGAATGCCTCCCGGAAGGCTTCTCTTCCAGGGTTAGGGGTTCGATTCCCACTCCAGGGTAAAAACGTATGGTTAAAAGAAAAGTGACTGCAAAATTTACATTTACATTTACATTTAGAGCATTTGGCAGACGCTTTTATCCAAAGCGACTTACAAAAAAGTAACACATTTGTCGAAGGAGGGAGACAACAATATATCGCTGAAGGTAGAGTGCAATTAGAATAGAACGGAGATAGAATAGAATAGAATTAGAAAATGGCAGGCTGTTATCATTCATGTATTATTCATATATGAATGAAGGCATTTATTCATTTAGACAGAGATAGACGGTATATATCTATCTGACAGAAAGACAAATGGATACATAGATAGATGGAGATAGATAGAAAAAGAGAGATGGATGGGGATACAGACAGACAGAGAGCGATGAGGGGGGGAGAGAGATCTCCATCCAGCATGCTGAATGTAATCATGTCATTTCACGGTGACTGATGTATTCCAGGCGCTGACCTGCTGCGACCGGACACTGGAGGCGCTGTGTCTGCTGTGCTGGGTGTGGTTGCTGTGCAGACTGTGCGCGGACATCTCGCTGTGGACGCTGCGGCGGTCAAAGTCGTCCAGGCAGGACTCGTCGCGCCGCCGGTAGTCGTCGTCAAAGCTGGCGTCGTATCCCGGGTAGTAGCGCCACTGGTCGTCGTAGCCCTCTCGCCTGGAGGAGAGAACAAACAAATGGGCCACGCGTGACAGGACAACGGTGGCCAATCGGGGAACTTTGTGAACTTCCCCAAACACCAAAATAGTCCCACCGACAAACGAAGAGCTAGCAGTCTTTTATTTATACGAGTTAGATAGTGAGCAGACATTTCATGAACTCATGAATGAATTTACCACTAAATAGCTTCTGGAATGAAAAAAATATTTAAAGCAACTATTACAAAAATGACAACAAAGCTACACAAACAAGCTTTGTTTTAACTTTCTATTTACATTTACATTACATTTAGGGCATTTGGCAGATGCTTTTATTCAAAGCGACTTAGAATAAGTAAATTTGTCGAAAGAGGGAAACAACAATATATCGCTGACAGTAAAGTACAATTTTAATAGAACAAGTTTCAAGCACTCCTGATTGTTAGGTCAATAGAACAAGTTACAAGCTTATAATAGCTAGGTTGACCCCTTACTGTAAAACAGCAGGTAGCCAGGATATGATGCTACACAATGCTGAGTACTATTTTGAGTGCCGGGACATACTAGCATACAGGATGCTACAAAGTGCCAGGACGTACAGACATAGAAGTGCTAGGGATCCAGGAGGGTATATACGGCTTACCTGGCAGGATAGGGCTGCTGTTGTTGTGGTGGTGGTGGTGGTGGTGGTGGTGGTTGGGGGTGGTAGTAGTTATACCAGTAGGCCTGGTCATAGTAGCCTCTGTACCGGGGATCGTAGGCCTCAGCATTGTAGCCTAAGAAGAGATGTTGTATTCAACTGCCATGTAAGATTTCACATACATGGAATTTGTCGGTCAAATGATGACCTGCGTAAGCGACCAAACTTTGATATCACAACAAGATTTTGGATGTAAAGAATATTTAGTACTGAGAATACTACAGATTGTATACTACATGTTTTAATTTTCTTACCAGAGTAGTCGTAGTGTTTCTTGTAATAGTCTGCATAATATTCCTCGTAGGCACTTCGGTTTGCTCTCTGATAGTCTTCTGGGTAGCCTTGCCTGTGGTTGGATGGTTTTAACAGTGAAGCATGCGTCATTAACACAAGTAAGGATTTCATTATATATGTTATCGATTAGAGTTGAGGGATTTGTGCATATTTCTCCAGGGGACCGTATTAATTTATTTTATGGTTTATTTTATCTATTATTTATTTATTTGATCGTTTATGGTAAGATTTTAATCAGTGGTAACCATTACTCATCTGGGAGAAACTGTATGGAAACTGATGGCATTGTTGAGGTTATTATTGTTGTTGTCTCACCTGGATGATGACCTGTCTGAGTACTGACTGGTCCGGGAGCTGGGCCGCTCTGGCGGAGGCTCTCGGTACTGATAGTTTTGATCTCGGTAGGCCGGGTTCTGTCCTTCATATCTTCCATACCATGGATCCGTTCTCCTGTATAGGTCCTCCTGGGGTACAGTGTCAGTTAAGTATTTACATCTTTACAACATCTAGCAAGCTAGACAATCAATTAAAAATATAAATGAGTCAAATAATGAATGGAGTATTCATGACATACATGGTAGTAGGGCTGTGCTCTGGGATCCCCAGGCAGAGGTGGGTACTGGCCAGGAGGATAGGGAGCTCTGCCGTCAGGGTATTCTCCATGGGGACCTCCATAGTAGCCTCCATACCCCTCCACTGGTGCTGCTGGGGCAGGGCCATAACCCTGGCTGCCCACAGAGGAAGGTGGACGTGGGGGTTCTGCAGGGTTTGGCTGGGGGGCCCCTGGAGGTACCGGTCCCTGGGGCCCAGGGGTGTAAGCAGCAGGAGGAGCAGCAGGAGGAGTAGGAGCAGCAGCTGAAATGGGGCCGTTCCCTCCAGTGGAACCAGAGGCTGAAGGAGGATACTGGCCCCGGGCCGATGAGGGTCGACTCAAGGCAGGACCCTGTGGAGCAGTCTGGAACTCTGGGATCTTGGGGCGCTGGGTGTTCTGAGCTGCCGGGGTGGGGGCCGCTGGGGCGGGGGCAGCTTCAGGCGCATGTAGGGCAGAACTAGACACTGGGGGCTGGGCAAGGCGTTCAACTTCCACCCTTAACCCCTGCTGAGCATCTTTGGTGACCTGCAGGTAGAATCCGGGGGCATTACTAGCCTGTGGAGACCCCTGTAGAGAGGAAGGGTGGCCAGGGGCCTGGGTTTGGTGTTGTGATTGGTTCTGTGATTGATGCATAGAAAAATCAAGCAGTTCATCATTCGAAAGCTGAGCATGATTAGCAGGAGCAGCCACCAGGGGGGGCTGTGAATTTACAGGGAGCGCCAAGTGGCTGTCGCCACCCATTGATAGAGCCCTGGACAGAGGAGGGCGCGCTGGCTGTGACGGCAACAAAGCTGCGCTTTCCGATTTTGCGCCTTCCGTCTTGTCTCGAGCGAGGTTAAGCGGGCCCGAACTAGGAGCAGCGGAGGGGTTGATCATTGGTAATGCCATGAAGAATTGGTTTTGATTAGACGTCGCTACAGGTGGTTGGGTGATACCAGCACCGTGCCCCTGCGAGGGGGATCTCACGGGAGGACTGGTCTCCTGCCTCTGACCAATAGCTTGAGTGGGGGGAGGAATCACACTGTAATTGGACACCGGAGGGGCAATCAACACGGGCTGGTGAAGCGTGTCCGACACCAAGAGAGACGCATAGCCCAGGTGACCTTGTGAGTCGGACGGATCCCCCTCACTCACCTTCGGCGGGTTCTCTAGGTTCTCCGAGTGCTGGGAAGCGGCATGGGTTCTTTGAGGGGGCTGGAGGTCTAAAGGACAATCTTCTGGGGGCTGGATGACATCGTTGCTAGGTTGCCGTAGAGGGGCGAGAACTGGGGGTGCGGCAGGGGCCAGGAGGATGTTGGCTCCTAAGGTGGAAGGATCGTTTTGAGCCCAAAGCGTAGTGGCAGGGCTTTCGCAGGGCCGATTAGCGCCAAATGCACGCGACGACGGCCGTGAGTGAGACAGAACCACGGGGTGTACGGGGTGAGGAACTCCATGTCCAGTTGGTAGAGGTTGACCTGTTCCATAAATGTTTTCGATATTATCCGGGGGATGCTCCAGGTTGCCAGGTACAGCGTCGCCACCCCCTTCAGCTACCATTTTAGCCCGGTCAACCTCGGCGGGGCGTACCCCAACTCCATGTGAGCGTACAGGTTCAAAAGAGCTGTTTGCACTGGCCTGGAATACACCGGTGGGTTTGGGCGGGCTGGGTGTGGGGGGCTGACTATGGTACATGCGCTCCTGGGAGCTATGGTGCGCCCCCAAATCAGCAGCAGGAGAAGTGTCAATCTGCTCAAAGTATCCCCCGGTGGCAGCGGCAATGTTAGGATCTTCCACGAGGCGAGGGCTCTCCTGCTGAATAAAAGTTCCCATGACCCCCTGATGTCGGCGGGACCCAGTTCCACTACCATGGCTTACATTACTGTAGCTCGATGACACGCTAGCAGATCTCATCGGTCGTGGAATGGTATCTGGGGTCTCGAGGTTGGGACCTGCTTCATAATGGTCTCCTCCGTGGCCTGCCTCGGCAGCGGGGCTACCAAGGGGTTTACTGGGCAACACTTCCTGGTTGGGTACACACTCCAGATTCTCCACATGGTCAAACTGAGTGTCAGAAGGCTTTTGGCTGTTGACTGGACTTGCATAATGGCCCTCATTCATGTAAGGTACGTGTGGATTGCTGCTCAATGGGGCTCCATGGTAATCCACCGGTGGAGGCTCTGCATGGCTACCATGGGGCAACAGAGGCAGTTGTGGATGGCTGTGAAGCAGGCCGGATCCCTGCATACCATTCACAGCTTTCTTCCCCTCTCCAGCCAGTGTCTCTTCGTTCTCCACATCACTTCCCCTGAAGAACATTGAAACAGAACCAGAGTCCTGTGCATATGGGAGTGAGGCGGCTCCAGGCAAAGGATCAGTAGTCGGGGTACTGCGCTGAGGTCCAACTGAGGTGGGCCGGGTTGGGGTGGGGCTCATGCCAATCCCCATTTGGTGATAGCCTGGATCCTGTGGCGGCTGGTTAAACCAGGCATCTTGTGGACCTGCACCTTGACTAAAGTAGCTCTGAACCTGGAAGTGGGAATTATGCTGCTGAGGTGCATTTGGATCTGGCCATTGTGAGCTAGTAGGAACAGTCTCCGGGTCCTGGGGAAAAGGTGCCTGTACTTGGGGAGGTTCGGGGTGTGTTGGAGGGGTGGGGGCATTATGGTGAGGTGATGGTGTGTGGGAAGGGTATGCCTGAGGCTGGGGAGGGATGTTAAAGGGCTGTGATGGGGGGTCAGTGGTCGGCTGGAAATAGTTTTGCAATGATGGAGGACGACTTCCGTGATCAGGGGACCAATGAGAGGATGATGTTGTGGGAGGCACTGGCTGGAAGGGCATGGCCTGGGGAGCACGCCCTCCCCGGTCGCCCTGATGGAAAGACGGCTGGGCAGGCATTGCGTTTGAGGCAGTGGACGAGACATTCTGGGTCATCGGTGGTGGTTGTGCTATTGAATTAAAATAGCCCTGTTCTGAATTTGTTTGCGTGTATCCTTGGGTGACGTGCGGCGGTAGCTGTCCTGGGTGCTGCTGAGAAGGAGGCGCTACTCCTTGCGGGGTAAAAAGGTTCACCCCGGCAGGATAGGGCGAGTGCTGCCCGGAAGCAGCAGCTGGTTGGTGGTCTACTGGCTGTGGATGCATGCCTGGGCCCGCCTGGGTATACACATTTGGAGGGATCTGCGGGAAGACAGTGTTGCTACTGGGAACCATAGGAGGAGCTGCAGCAGCAGCCATGGGCAGTGCGGCTTGCATCCCAAAAGCAAAAGGGTCTGTCATGGGGTGGTTAGTGAGCGGGGGTCCCATCATTGCAGCTGGTGCGGTGGGTGTGTGCTTGAGGGGTCTTGTCCTGCGGAAGGCATTGGGCCCTGCTCCTGCAGAGGGGGGGCCGGAAGAACCAGGAGGTCCATTCCGAGGAGGGGGCTGCATGGTTGCTAATGTAACCAATGCGCAGACCAAGACACTCTGGTTATGTCGCTGAGAATATTGAACTCAGATGTAGCTGGAGATGACATAAAAACAGTGAGTAAGAATGAGTGTAGGTGAAGGAGGAACAGGAGGAGATGGTAAAGCAAATACCAGGATGTTGTCCGAGACTTCACCACACCTTTGTTTAGTTTATGTTTGCCATTGTACCAACAGTTAAACGTGGCAATTTTACAGCTACACTTAGTATGGTGAAAACGATACCCGAAAATAAGATGTTTCTAAATATGAACAGCCAGTAATATAACAATTTGTATGAAATGTATGAAAGACCTTAATACACAAACTATAGCACAAGCACGATCTGCACCATTATAGGTTAGGAAATATCGCAATCAATAATGTAATAAAAGACAAATGTATTCTACACTATGGGATACTTTTAATATTGGTAATGATCTACATTTTTGTTCAATCACAAATAATAAAATAATATTCTACAATGTATGGAAATAATCTTTCAATGTAATATCATCATACACCATTTTTAATTCAGAGCCTAAAATAACACATGATAGCAAATATATTGATTACAATCGTTTGAAACATAAACACACAAGCATGCCATGCGTTTACTCAAAAGGTTGCACCGCATATTTGGCAGATGGGTCTGTGAAGTCGCTGCGAGTGGATGAATTAATTGTTTTCGAAGATCTGATCTGACTAGTGTTAAGCATTACACATTTAAGTGCACTGCTAGGTGGTTTGGCCATAATCTCTCAAACACCGGTTATCTGCCATGAAGCAGGGAGGGTGATCTGACGCTGGTGGGCTAAGCAGCTGAATTTCAGTATGCGAGAGGATTATGAGAAATAGAGCAATACGGGCCGAGCAGATTCCTCTTTGCTCTACACCCGATAATACATATCCCCAGCTCTTAATACTGCCGAGTGTATCGATCTATAGACAGTGAGCTAGCCGTCTGTGAAGCCTTTTTAGCTAGCAGCGCAGCTTTGCCAACTTGCCAGGAGTTTATGACAAGCGACCATAATACGAGTCGCACTCTTTGAGTGTCATTGAGTGTTGCTAAACGACCCGCTTATTATGAAGTCTCAAAGTTAAGTCTCTTTGACTCAGCACAATGTCCCGGCCAACCATGGGGAAAGGTCTAGTGTTTAGTGCTCGGTGGCTAACGGTACCTAGCGGCACAGGTCTTGGAACGCGTTAGCAAATAATACGCCGTCCAAAGTCACTGCTGTAGCTGAAACGTGAACTACAACGTGTATCGGCTAATCGTTGACACATGTTGACATAGACGATCGATTCTGAACGACGTGAGCATCAAGTGATCCTGAAGGCTGACATCCCATGAAACATTTAACCGGACAGGCGACTTGAGCTAACACTAGTTAGTTAGCGACGGTGGCTACCAAAGGCTAACTAGCTTAACAACAGTTTAGAATCCATAACATTGAGCCAAACGACGCGTTTGGTCGCCCATCGCGATTGGACACGTATATTTAGCTTCACCGCCGTACGAAATATCTAATTGTAGAAGATATAATTGAGAAATGCTTACAAATGTGCAGGACAGTGAGACTGACAGACAGCCACCATCTTCAATGAACACATCCTACTAGGCTACGTGTACAACCGACGTCACGGTTCCAAACACCGGTTTCGTCATCATGGGGTTGGTCTTAAAATCCACACTGCATTTATTGATGGTAGGCAACAGGCATATTATTGATTGTAGATACATAAATATATAGGCAAATTATCATAACATTACAAATCACTTTGTTTGGAGATCATCCATACACATTTTAATTGAGTATTTATTGTATTGTATGTTGTAAGTATGTATTGACCAAAGTATGACCCCCAACTGTTGTTGTTATGTCTGAGTAGTGAAGGCCTACATACGACACACAACATTGCAAATACAGCCGACAGCACACCACAAATCATTGCCTCCACATCCACATTCATTCATCCAATTATGTAAATCCTGAGTTGCCTCTGACAGCAGGCTTCTGCTTTGTCACGTAAGCCCAGACGCAGACTCTGTTCTGAGGAATATTTAATGGACAGGTAAATAAACAGAAATAATTATTATGTTATATATTATATTAATTATTGTATCTCCATTAATTGTAATTATTTAACTAATGTATACAGTGACATTTCATATTCCAGATGTATTATGCATTACAACAAACACTACATGTTTACTAATGGATAATAGATGGAGCTCCATATCTTCAACGGGATTATTCTCAGGTTATACAATAAAAAATAATGTGTGTATACTTCATAAAATAATGGAGATACATCGCTGTCATAGCAATGAAGAAACACAAAATAAATTGATGACAGTTAATATGAAGTAGTTCTGAGTCCCAGCACTGTTGCCTGACCGACAGCAGAGGGAGCCAGAGTACAGTGCACTCAGTCGGCTCTGGCAGTCTTTACTTTGCCACAAGTGAGCTGTCACTGAAGGAACGAAAGCCAGAAAAACAAACGCAGGACTGCAGTGGAGAGTGATAGAGTAACACGTAATAAGAAGAAAAACGTGCTTTGAGCAAAATACGGATAGAAGAAAAGAATAGCAATAGTTGTTTAGTTTAGGTTTGTATTATGGAGCCTTCCTCCAAAAGGTGTACTCATAGTCATTGCTGTGCGCAGGGTTTTAGAAATACCGAGGTCCAAAAACTGAGCTTGCTATGGGGGGTCGGGAACATGGCCCCTCGAACATATTTTCATTTCCCTGATGTACACATGTGCTTTTTAAGACGTTTGGAGAGCAACAATTTGATAACATAGCTTTAAAACCATGTCAGTGGGCAGTAGCATTAGCTGTCAAGGAGTAATGCATGACAATCAGGTTAAATGTTGCAGTGAATGATCCACACTACACTCTGGAAATACAGAAGAGGCTAAAATGGTCACGAAACATCTGAAAATGAATGTTGACAATGTTTTACAACATTGTCAACACAATAATACTAGCCTATATTATGCCACTATAATTATGCTAGGTTTGTGTTGTTGTTAAATTTAGCCTATAGGTTCCACTGTAATTATCAAAATAACTTACTGTAGGCCTATATATCTGTGGTAATTAAGCCTAAATTGTTTGAATGTGATCAGGTCAGTCAGTTTTTGTTTGTGTTGAACAGCACAGTGACATAATGTTAATCCTATCCTGGGCACAGTAGGCAGGACCTGCTTTTATTCTCTCGCCTCCATCACCTTATCTCTTTCTTCTTCTCTCAGTCTGCTGTCCCGTATCTCCCTTACCAAAGCAGCGCTTTGACTGACGTAGTCTTCTCATTTTCGTCCGCGTCAGTGAAGAAAGTAAACACTGGGTGAATTGATATTTGTATGTTACCGACCTCCGCTAGAATAATATTGCAATGAAAATAAAATATAGGGTACCTCATTGTCTGCATTTCAACCCTTTACACAAACTGAATTGAAAGTGCCTGACATTGGATGGATGGACTCATGTTAGTTATCTAGCGAGTTAATTCACTCAAGTGAAACTAAAGGGCAGAAGCAATGGAAGTTGTTTGCGTCGTGACGGACGGCCGCTGATTACAGCACGACCGCCCGGAGCTGTTCGTCACATAATGTCTGGGGATGAAGAGCATTGAACTACAAGCAGTCCGCTAGAAAAACCCTCTAGTTACCTGTATCACGCTTCGGCGATTCAGCTACTTGTCCGGTTGTTGTTATAGTACAAAAAAAACTTCTTCTACTGCTTCAGGCTGGGCGCCTTTGCAGCGCCTCTCACTGTCAGTTGATGGGACTAATTACTCAGATAGAGCCCCGCAGATCTTAGGCAATCTTCTTATTGGAAGTTATATAGCCAAAAGGTCCAAAGTAAATCATGTTCAGAAGCGTTCATGTAGCACAAATAAAACGGTATCTCCATCAGGTCTGGATAGCACGGTGGGAATTGCATAGTGGTGCTTCTTGAACCAAATGTTTTCCACGTTCGTGTTTAGAGATGTGACATTATGTTTAATGGTAACACATAGGACATTTTCCATGATAATAGGCCATATTCACCTACAATAACGACAACAATATCAACAACAATAATAATAATAACTATGATAATGTTATTATTGTTATAATAATAACAACAACAACAACAATCATAATCACAATCACAATCATAACAACAACAACAATAATAATAACAATTAGTTAAGTATTATTGTTATCATAATCATAAATCATAATCGTAGATCATACTCATAAATCATAATCATAACGTTTCTTTCTATAGTGCCTTTCAAAGAGAGAGTTACAAAACATTTAAAAGAACATCATACACAGGAAATGCAATAGAGGCTCGGCTGATCTGATACTGGGGGAGGTGTTCCAAAGGTGTTCCAAAGCTAAAACAAAAAAGCATGATCCCCTTTCATTTAAGCCTGGACTGTGGAACTTTTAACAGCATTTGATTCTCTGATCTGACCGGTCTCAGAGCAGAATAGTTCTGAATGTAAAGCAGAGTCAGACCATCGGGATGGGAGTCAGTGTAATTCTGCCATGACTGGAATGATTGTTTGTGAGAAGTCTCGCTGCTGCGTTCTGCACCAACCATAGGCTTTGGTTTGACTTGGGTTTGACATATTTCAGAGTTGTAAATAGTAGAATTCAACAAGACCCTTAATGTGCTGTTTGAAGTTGAGGTACTGAGTGTTTCTAGCTGAGTGTTGTTGTGAGTGTGTGTTATTTGTGAGCGGTGCAAGGTGGGGCGTGACACTGTTGGAAATATGATCCGTACCAATAACCAGGACTTCAGTCTTATCTGTGTTCAGTTGCAGGAAGTTGGAAGCCGTCCAGTCCTTAATAGCAGCAAGGCAACTGGGCAGAGACTCCAGATTGTTATGATTGCCATGGCTAAATGAGACATACAACTGGGAATTATCAACGTAACAGTGCAATGACTCAGGTGAAATGGCGAATAACTTCTCCATGGGGCAACAGATACAAATACTAAACAAAATAAGCGCAAGGACTGAGCCTTGTGGGACCCTAAAGGACATGAGATGAGTTGTCAACAGTGACTTTGACTACTGTGTCAGACTCTGTAAGATGAAAATTAATTAAGAGAAGTTTCACCGATAGGCAAACCCAGTTCCAGAGACTGTTGAATAGAATTGTATGAATGTATGAAGGCTGCACTAAAGTCCAACAAAATGAGGATAGTGGAGTTACCAGAGTTCACACTCATTAAGTAGTATTTACATTACATTACATTTACATTTAGGGCATTTGGCAGATGCAAAGCGACTTCTGTGAAAGCATCCTTTAAAAGTCTCTTAAGGCTAACAGATAAGAGTGCAGTAAAACTTTCCAAGTATATTTTGTAAATAACATCATATCGTCAATAATCAAATCGTCACCTGCACAGCAGAGTGGAAATTGACCAGCACACAATGTTAAATAAGGAAAATACATAGTTAACACCACAACCCCCAACACCGGTGAGAGATGTGTTGAACAACAAACCTGACATGTTGGTAGGTTTGTTCAACTTGGCTGAACGGGTTGTATAGTCATAAGTTATATGTTGATGTTGCGACTGTAAAGGTTTGTGACCAGTTCAAACATAGCAAGTTTGGGTTAGGGTTAGGGTTAGGGTTAGGGTTAATATCTATTTTAGGCTAGGTTTATGACCATGATTATTGAATGTCCACGAAATGTGGCCACAAATACACCAATGGACTGGAATGAGTCTGGCATGTTTTGGAGGTTTGACCTTTCCCTAGTAATGGTTAGTGGTTAACCAGTGTTAATGCACTCTAATTGTTTTATGTCCTCATGAACCAACATCAGAAAGAGATCAGTTGAGTCACCCGAGAAAGTGCCTTAAGCAGGTCAACCCCAGAAGCTCTAATGACACCTCTGTCACAGACATGCCAGCCTTTATCATCCTCCCCTGTCATTATTCTCCTCTCTCTTACCACATTAACGCTCCGGAAATCTCTGATTCTCCGGCCCACCAGAAGCAAAATGTGACCGAAGCAGGAATGCCTCAATGGGTCAACAACTGCAGGAACTGCCTGTAGCTGTGCTCTATAACTTGATGTATGGAGAGTTCTGTGGATCTCAGGAGAGGCACACCATTCCAGTTCATTGGTCAGTGGCTGAGGTAATCAGCTTTTTTTTGCTGGACAGAGAGAAATCCCATCCCAGTTTAGTCAGATGCTATCACAGAATGTCATATCCTCTAGTAGTCACAAAGAATCATAGACAAACGTGCCTGGTGGCAACTACTCTTCACTGCTTCATCAGGGCTGCAACATGCCTTGAACTGGCAATCCAAAGATTTACAGGAGGAGCGATTTACAGACTATTAGCATTTCATTTATGTGAGTTTGCCACAGGGCTGAGTGAGGCACGTCTGCATGCTAATCTGTTATTTGTATCTCAGGTAGTGTAATCTGCATAAGTGTCCTACGGTGACACTTATAGACACGTCATCTCTCTGTAATTTTGTGCATATGAACGGGGACTAGACAGGTCAGAAGAATTCTATAGAAACGACCTGCTGTTTGTGTCCTAGGCTAATCATTATAATTGCAAGCAACTGATGACATCTCCATATCTTAAAAGCCCATTCCACCAGGCTACAGCCACCCCATGAGGCTTTTGTTCAGAGGAGCACTAATGTAAGTCATGTAAGTACTATGTCAATGTCACGTACAGTAATTTGGTTGTTACAAGCATGGTCCCATTCTCTCAAATGTTTTATTGAGTCATATCACTCTTCCACATCCCTGTGAACCAACACGCTGGACATCTCAATGGCAACACCAGTCTAGGCTTGTCTTTACACGTCATGATCTAACCTTGGTTCTGGTTTATCTCATCCAATACTACTACTGTAGATATTCCACTACAACACAAACTGCCTCCTGTTTGGTCATAGGCCTCTGCCATCGACCTGTTGCCAGGATTTACAACATTGTGGGTATAGTTCCTGGCAGCCACACTGTTCACTGTTTTAGGTTCTGATGGAGCGCTCCCACGATTGGTGTTCTATCACCAGCCCCTCCGGTTTTGGAGTTATGTGAAGTGCATTCACATATAGAGTGCTATATGTGAATGTTTTATGGATTGCATTTTATGTTACACAGGGTATTACATCATATTCATTACGGAGCATGGAGTCATGAGTCGTGTTAACTCCCACAAAACAATAACATAAGTTAAACACGCTAGTCTAATTGACAAGTATCACAAAAGATACAACATTGTACCATTTTATTTTGCCACACGTTGAGCTTGCTAGCTAACAGTATCTAACTCCTTGGACACAACAAGAGCTAGTGGGATTCAGCTCAATGCAAACAAATGTCAGACAGTGTACAGACAGAAATCACATTTCTGGGGGTGAAACTGACACCGAAGGGAGTCCAGATAGACAAAGCAAAGTGACTGCCATAAGCAGCATGCCTTCCCATACTGACCATGAAGGTGTACAAAGATTCCCAGCCATGGTTAATTATGTTTATGTTAATTAAATGCAGATGTGTACCCCACCTCGCCACACACACTAGCCAGATGAGAAGCCTATGATGCAAGGCATGGGACAGTAATCATAATAAACTCATCAGCCAAGCACCGGTGCTTACATGATGAAGAGTGGAACACAAAGCTCTGTGCAGATGCCCCTAAGGCGGACAAGGCTGTTTTATTGCAACAGTATGGTGCCTGTTGGAGGCCTGTAGCATATGCTTCTAGGGCGCTGACAACCTCTGAGTGCAACTATGCTCAGATTGAAAAAGAGCCGTTAGCCCTGGCATATGCATGTGAGAAATTTCACGTGTACATTTATGGCAGGAGAGTGTGGGCTGAAACGGACCATGAATCATCGGTAACCATTGCAGAGTGTAGAGTTTTTTTTTTAAAAACGTCAAAAGTATGACTTACAGCTAAAGGCTATAGGCCCTGCACGTTCTGTCTGAGCCCGGCACGGGCCCGTCCCGCTGCATTAATGGGCCCGAGCCCACTTGCAAACCCATTGTGGTGCCGTAGGCATTTAAAACCCAACAATTACATTTCAGATTGTAACATTGACTGATGATAAAGACATATTTGACACATGAAATTAATTAACAATCAGACTTTGCAGCTTACAGAGACACTTGAATGATAGAAATGTGTTCAGAATTACGCACTGGAGCTTAATGAATAGCGCAACACAGAAGTAAAACTGTGTTTATTAGAAACACAGTGATTAATAGGTTTATGGTTACAATGTTATAATACATTCTGATTATCACACCAAATAGCTGACTCCCCACCCTCATGGTGCTAAAAAAGGACCACTGGACCGGTCTAAAGATGGAGAAGAAATTCCTATACCTGACCCGGCCCTGACCCACGGGCCGGTCTCGGGTTCGGGTAGAGAATCAAGCACAGAGTAATCGAGCACCTTACTAGCAGTACAAAGATTAACTGTCTGTAATAGCCGGCATTCTTCTCAAGTGTTCAAAGGTTGTACTGCCAATGGTGTTACGGAACAATAGTTCAGTTAAGATACATGAAGAGCATTTAGGAATGGAAAAGTCAAAACGATCAGCCAAAGCAGTTCTATATTGGCCATACATGGGGGCTGACAGAGGGGTTGATCAGTACATGTGAAACTTGCCAAACGTACAGGGCAAAGCAAAGAACCACTGTGGGTGGAGGTGACACTCCATGTCACCATGGAGTAAAGTAGGAAATCTTTTTACCCAGAATGGGAAAAACGATGTCCTTGATTATTACTCACATTATCCTGAAATGGCTTTGTTAATGCGAAACCACAGCATCTCAACTCATAATGCGAATCAAGTCAATCCTAGCACGGCATGGCAGTCTTTCAATAAGGACAACGGACCTCAATTCAACCGTGCCGAGTTCAGAACAGCAAAATGGGTTTAAGCATTTCACCTCAAGTCCAAACTACCTGCAGACAAATGGGTTAGTGGAGAATAGTGTGAGAATATTTATGATATAGCTATGATCAACAAGAAGCCAGTACTGTCAAAGACTGATCCTTATCTTGCTTTGCGCAACTACAGGTCCACTCCCCTGAACCACCTGCAGACATGTCGTTTAATGGGAAGCTCAGAACAACCGTGCCAGATCTCCTAGAAGCTGATAAGAAGGAAGGAAAAAGACAACAGCATACTGGAAGGCAAACAGGGACAAACACACAAAAGGTTTTATGACACAGGGGCAAAAGAGTTGAACAAGCTGTACCAAAATGTACAATGGAGCCTGGGGTTTTGCAAAAAGTTTTGCCCGGGTCATATGAGGTGATACATACACGCCCATTAGGTGACCGTTATGGGAATGTTTTTATGTGTAACGCACAGGGTATTTGGTCAGATTGTGTTCCGGAGACTGATAGAGTCACAGATTGTGTTAACTCCTGCATAACAATAAAATAGTTTAATTCATAAGTTAAAGTCGCTAGTCTGATTTACAGGTATCATGATCAGATACAACAGGAGTCTTCCTCCTGAAGCCGAACTGCTGCTACATAGATAGATAGATACAACCTCCAACGTGTTGCATATACAGTATAAGGCACAGTCAGTGTGCACATTACATGCCATTACACTGCTGTCTGCAATGGTTTGATTCAGGGAAACCAAACCCTTCTCTCCAGGGTGAGATCCTACAGATCCTACCCTTGCCTTCAATATAAACATAGCAACACATGAGTGAGGGGATAGTCGCTCAAACTGTGCCTATTGTAATTCCTGGAGGTTACAGATGTCTGCGCGCTAGGCGGCGCGGTGGCTCAACCCGCAAGTGCGCTAAACAAACATACAGGCAACACGTCTTGTATTGACCCAGGTTCGATTCCCGCCTGAGGTCCTGTGCTACATGTCATTCTCTCTCTCTTTCAAACCACTTTCCTGTCGCTCTCCACTGTCCACTTCATGAAGCCACGAAACGCCCTTAAATATATATCTGAAAACAAATGTATATGTTCCATAACCGTAAGTATTTCTCTTGTAATTATGGGACTTTAGCACTATTTTTGATCTATGAGGCACAGTAGTAATTCATCATTGACACTACTGAGGGTATACAGTTATAACGGTGGGCAGTGATCTGTAAAACAGTGTTGCATTCATGTTCAATTCATGTTCCATACTGAGAAAAAACATTGGTATGTATAATATACATGGAGGCCATCATTTCACTCAAAACTAAAGTTTGACAAAGGGTTTTCTTAATCCATTATACCAGACTGTCTAAGCTGAAGTTGAACTTGAATCTATGAGTATCGATGTTGACAATTTCTTGAACTTTCACCTTGTGCAAAACGGCGTGTTATATAAAGTCCATAAGTTGCACACACACACACACATACGCCCACAAACCCATGCATGCACACACACACGCACACACACACAACCAGCCTCGTTGAAACAGGCTCCACATGGAAGCAGGTCTCGTTCACACACCCCCTCTCCTTGAGCCTTGCACAGGCTTGTTCACCGAAACTCTCCATCCCAGTGGATTGTGTCTTGAGATGAGGGGCCACGGGGCAGGTTGGAACACACTGCCAGGTTTACACCTACCACCGCTCGGCTTGGAAGAGTTTCGTCCTCTTGGCACGGATGCAGTCGACTGTTGAATAATCCCTGTTCCTGAAACCCTGTTTCAACACAGTGACGTTTTACAAACATGTCAAGGGATTAAAAGTGATGGGTGCTTTTTTTTAAATTATTCATAGTACTAACCTGCTTGAACATCAGAATAAAGTATAAAATATAAAGTATGAAATATAAAAATGATTATATGTTTAGACAGCTTAGTCAGTTGCAGCACTGGCAGTGTTGCTGGGATTTCCAAGAGACTGGATAGGAAAGTGTTTATAAAAAAACAAAGGTCTATGTACACAAAAACATGTTTATTGTGTAATTACTTGTTAGCACCAATTGCCGCAAGGCAAAGTAGAAGTTGGCTGGCTGTGGGTTGATACATTTGATTGGCTGCCAGACTCCCAAATCCCACACCACACGGAATGCCATCATACTATATTGCATCACCTCTGGATTGTTGGCTGTTTTTATTTAGTATTATGTTGGAGACGTTTGAGAATGTTATCGATTGACTTGGAAACCATTGTACGTTGATCTGAGGTTGGCCAAGGGGCTGGCACGGCTCTGCATGGCAGCAGCAGGGTCGGGGCTTCAAAGTTCAACGGGGGGCCTTCCTGTGTGTGTGTGTGTGCGTGTGTGTGTGTGATGCTTCTTGGCTCCTGTCTGAATTGAAGAGCAGGTGTTGACTCCTGAGGCACTGCCCCAACAGGGGGTCTGGACAAATATCAAAGACACTGGGAG
>OMKP01010755.1:1383-17283 GCA_900302375.1 Bathygadus melanobranchus
GACTGCAGCTCTGGGAAGGGTCTGACGAACGGCTGTATGCAGCAGAAAAAGGAAGTGGAACCGCGTGGGATGAACACAAAGAAGAGAGCGGCAGAGTGAGCCTCGTCCGCCGAGGTAAGCCTCTGAGACTCGGGATAGCGGCCGCTCAAAGCCGATAGCGCGCGGGTCACCGAATTGTTGAGTCACAGAATCTGCGAAAATCATACGAAGCTACCGGCTAATCCTGTGAATTTGTGGGCCTACTTTTTGAGGTGGTGGTGGGCGGGGGTCCTCCATCCATGTGTGCTGCACACATCACATTTCCACAGAAAGCAAAGCGTCCTGCCTTTTCTCTGGTCGAGGCTGCATTGACATACGTTGCTGTTTGATACCGCCTATACATCTGTATCAGCTCTCTGATAAGCTGTCGTCCTCCTCCACTTCCTCCTCTCGCCAGCGCGCCATCACCGCCGGCGAGATGGCTCGGGAGAAATGGACCAAAGGCCTAAAAGCTGCCAATCTCCCCGCTACGGATGTGTTGCCTGAAAGTGGCTCTTGGCTCGCAAAGTCACCGCCACTCGCTTCGCCCATCTGGGAGAGGCGGAAGCCCCGCTGGGTCAGACATTACTACCTGCAATTCCATGCCACCGGGAGGCCCGCGGTGCTCCTTGGCCCCTGAAATGGGACATTAAGACAGAATCATCCTAGTTTAGTTGGGGCCATAGCAAGTTGTTTTATTTGTGAGAACACACACGGCGCCCGAATGTGTTCGGAGGGCGTTCAAAGTGCTTATAGCCTGAGGTTGCTGTAAATGAGGTGTTTTCTGCTTTTATCAATGAGACGTCTCGAGAGACACTGCTGTTAGGATGGTGCCGGTGTGGGAGATCAATATTTGGCCAGGTGTATTGCTGCATCGCATCAGTGCCTAACTTTGATTCACGATATAGTATTAAATGCAATGTTCCATGTGCATTTTGATGTTCTTAACATATTGTTCCTTTAATGGCATATGTACTATACTTGTGAACCTAAAAATGAAAGTGAAAGCCTTTTACCGCATATGAGATAGAAATGATTAACCAAATTCAGCTATATTTCGATCGCTCCCTAAACACTGATGAATTGGGATTGATGAATTTAATGGAAACTATGTGTTCCTGTGTGTGTGTGTGTGTGTGTGTGTGTGTGTGTGTGTGCGTGCATGTGTCTGTGCGCAAATGTGTGTGCGTGTGTGTCGGTACTGTCTCAGATCCCGGGGATTTACGAACAATGTCAAGTTCCCTCTGAAGACCCGAGTCTCTGTTCGCTGGCTCTTAAAGCTTAATGCTCCCTGACTGAGTGGCACAGCCAGAACCAGACACTCTCTCCATATGTGCCACAGATAATGCCAGAAACAACCTCTCAATTTCAGCTCTCGCTCTAGTCTAATGTGCCCTCCTTATTCAACCGTGCAGAATATTTCATTTCAATGAGATTGCAGCACAAGCACGGATGATTGTAATGGGAAACACGTTGCATTGTCCCTAATGGCAATTTCATATCCCGTGGGAGTGGTTGGAGCACATGTACATTTATGTAAACCAAACAAGAAACAACATATTTACAATAGTCGAGGGTAATCACAATATGGGGACGTGTTGCGCTGGTCGGGAGAGATGGATGCGTGCCATTAGTCATCTTAGCTCTTTTCCATTTCCTGTTGCAGAGTCGACGCAGTGATCACTCAAAATGCAACAGCACAATTGCTTGTGCTCTGCCTTGGCGTGTACACGCGCACTGTTTCACACACACAAATAGCAAAGCAAATTATAATGTATTAATTTTTATTTATTTTATTGCACATCCAGTCTTCATTGTTTGCATTCATTCTCTGTTAAACAATAACTGTAAACAAACAAGCCATTTCCTTTCAAGTGATTCAAACGAGATGTGCACTAATAAAATGTTAGAATATTACTGAATCAAAGATGTCACAAATCACTTAAGTGTCACTTAATTAAAGTCCAGTGCGATTTCCCTCCACTGATGGCGGTGTCAACCATGCAAGGCAACAACCAGCTCGTCAGGAGCAGTTAGGGTTAGGTGTCTTGCTCAGGGACACCTCGACACTTAGCTAGGGGGAGCTGGGGGTCGAACCAGCAACCTTCTGGTTGCCAGACAACATCCTCCTGAGCTAGTGCCGCCCTATATTTAGTAAATAAATCCACCCAAGTCATTTTGCACCACATGGACGTCAATAGTCATCTGCCAAACATTTCGAGAGGGAGCTGGGTGCAGACAAGATGGCGGATCTCCGCAAGTGGCACCTCTGCAGTTGACAGTAAATCATGTGACCTCAGTAGCTGACATTGATGCATTACATTGAGCACCTGTAAGACCCTGAGTCTATTAAGGATCTTTGAAAAAGTGATTCGGTTTTTATAATGTTTTATTCAATGTTGTCTATCAAACTTTAACATTGAAATACATAGAAACGTAGATAGAGAAGTCCGCCATATTGTCTGCAGCCACGGACTGACAGCCTCCTGAGCTCACCCGGTTAAACAAGTGACATGAAGAATTGTGCTCAAGTAACATTCTTTACTCAAGTAACATGCTGTGAAAAGCAGTATACTTTTCAGCTTTCTGACACTTGGGTTTTGTTGGGTTTTGTCTCGTTACAGCAACAGGCCAGAGCAGTTTCTGTCGGAGTATGCTTTCAAACAGCTGCTGCTGACCGAGCTGCGGTTGTGAATGCTAGTTTGAGGGCAGTAAGAGCATGGCGCAGACTCTGAGCTGCCAGAGAGGTACACAACGTCGTACGTAGATGCACAGAGTAAAGCAAACAAGAAAGATAGGGGTGTGTCACCTTTGCAAGTGTGCCAGGTTCAGCTTCATCTGGTTACAAGTCTCCCTTTTGCTGCTTGAACACATGATCAACTGTGCTGCAATCCCAACATCACTGCAGTGGCCAGATCTTGTAGAATTGCTCTCTACAACATCCGCAGGATCCAGCCCTTCCTCACACAAGAAGCAGCACAGGTCTTAGTCTGAGCGCTTGTCATCACCCGCCTCGACTACTGCAACTCGCTCCTGGCTGCATTCCCGGCCTCCGCAATCAAACCTTTGCAGAGTATCCAGAACACCACAGCACGCCCGTGGCCTCCACTGTCTCCCTGTAATCGCTCGCATCAGATAAAAGACATTGGTGTTGGCCTACAAGGCTGTCAGTGGAACTGCCCCCACCTACCTTCAAGCATTAGTCAGACCCTATGCCTCAGCTCGAGCGCTCTGCTCAACTACTTCAGCTGACCGGCTGGTACCATCGCTAATAGCAAGCAAACGTCGCTCCGCCAAGTCTTCTCTGTTCATGCACCGCAGTGGTGGAATGAGCTCCCGACCGATGTCAGCAGTTTCCGCAACAGACTCAAGACTCACCTGTTCAGAGTTCACCTGGAGTCACCCACTTACCCAACCAGGGATTGAATCCCATCACCTCTTGGATCCCTAGCACGTACTTCTATGTCCTGGCACTTAAAAACAGTACTTGCATTGTGTAGCATCCTGTATGTTTGTACGTCCCGGTACTTAAAATAATACTTAGCATAGTGTAAGCATCTTATCCTGGCTGTCTATCTAGGGGCGGCCGTAGCTCAGGAGGTAGAGCAATTCCCAGTTCCCCTTAGCCCCATGTCGACGTGTCCCTGAGCGAGACACCTAAGCCCAACTGCTTGTTGCCTTGTATGGTTAACACCGCTGTTGTGTGAATGTGAGGAATGTAAAGCTTTGGATAAAAGCACTATATAAATGTAACCCATTTAGCATCTTACTGTTTTACCAGCCTAGCAATCAACCTAGCAATTATGAGCTTGAAACTTGCTCTATTCAAAACTTACTGTACAGTCAGCGATATATTGTTGTTTCACTCTTTTGACAAATTTACTTATTGTAAGTCGCTTTGGACAAAAGCGTCTGCCAAATGCCCTAAATGTAAAATAAGCTCTAGCTGAAAAAAAATAAATCAACCCTGTTGGGAATTGTTAAGTCAATGTCAGAACTGTTACATGTTTCAGTGCTACAAAAATCCAATCAACCATTTGAGGTGAATGGCATCATGTTTTTGACTTATAATATTGACACAGGCAGCTGTTAAGTTTTAATTAAGCAATTCAATTCAATTGGCAATAGGGTTAGGGTTAGGGCAATAATAAATACAATATAATAAATAATAAAAATAGAGATACATAGGAATAGAAGCGTAAACGTGTTGAATTAAACAAAAAATGAGTTGCTATAATGTATTTTATTTAGTAAGCTTGTATCAATTTCACCCAGATTATTAGTAAATATATACGAATTTCACCCAGACATTTAGTAAATATAAATCAATGTCCCCCATATAATAATACATAGAAAATCAATTTCACCCAGGCATTCAGTAAATATAGTTTGTATAGTTTCCCCCAGATTTGGTTAATATAATAGGTCAAGTACTTCAAATGACAAGTGAAATAAATTTCAGACAACACAACTCTCAAATGCCCTTACAAACAGACCTAATAACTAAAATAAGATGCAATGCAATTCTGAAACGCATTAAAGGTGCAATTGATAACATAATGAGAAATGATATCAATTGCACCTTTAAAGTATCTAGCTCTTACTTCATATGAGTCACAATGGAAGAATCTTAGAAAACCAGTTTAACAGTCATTCAAAAAGCACAACCCAACACAAATATCATTTGTATTCAAGACCCCTAAACCCACCAGATACACCACTGGTGCATCTTCTTCATCCTCTCTCTTCCTCGTCCTCACTGTTTGCTCTCTCTGACCAGCGTCTCCACCTCCCTCATGAAGCGCAGACACAGCTCCTCCTGCCAGGGCAGGGCCACACACTGCACCGCTACAGGTAGCCCCTCACTTCCAGCCACAGCCTGCACAACACAGACAGCAGCCAGTCAGGGCAAATACTCCCATTAGGAGCCTCTAGTGACTTGAGCTGTAGCTACACATGTTGACGGTTCCGAAGGACGTCAAGACTCACGCTGTTCACTTCGGAAACCGAGGCTACTGGATCCAGCAAGCACGTCGTCCAGCTAGTTAAAACCGGAATGCTTTTAACATTACGTGACCTTTTCCCTAAACGGAAAAATACTGTGGTTGTTTTTTTCCCCCCTAAGTATTAAGGTGGGGCTGTATGGCGTAACAGCGTACACGATTAATCTAGGACCAGAATACATCAATTTATATTGAAAAATATAAATCCCTGGATGGATTGACTCGCGGACGCGCGTTTTATTCTTGATTAACTTTATGGTTACAATATTTTTTTATGGAGTAAATAATAACTTGTAGGTGTGCGACAAACCGTTTTAAGGTGCGTTAAACTGCACCTTAAGGCCCGAACATTAAACAACTGGTGTGGAAAGTTTGAAACTTGAAAAGGATTGTGTTGCCCAATCCTGCGGGAATCCAACGGGAAAGTAGACCGCTACGCTACAGCGACCAAACGTAGCCTTGTTGTGAGACCATCCTGATCTCGCAAGGTCACGTTCCATACGGAACAACAGTCTGGCCTGGAGCCCGTCTAACAAACACATGAACGGACCAAACTAGAAGGACATGAGGTTCACGATGCAGTGTGAAGTGTCGCAGTCGGCAGAATAAAAAGACAAAACAAAGAGGCAGCGCGGCACCCGAGGGAAGTGTAAAAAAACGTTTTCATCTGAAATAGACAGGCGTGACGACACTACAAGAGAAGACAAAGCGCTGAAGGCTTTTCTGAGAGGAGCGTTGTTTTGCTTCACTTCTGACTGGATTCGACAAGAGTGTCAACTTCGTTATTTCAAACATCCCAGTTTTTCTAACAACGTGAGTGTCATCATGAGCGATGTCGAATGTTGTGTCTGAGAAGATTAACCCTCTCTTATTTTATTAACAGTGGCAAAAATGGCATAGATTACTATGTTGAAGATCATATTGCCACATCGAAAAAATGATTTTGGTTACATTGTCCCTTTAAAATTAGTTTTATTTGTCCTTGTGGTATGAACCTACATTTAATGTTTCAGCTCTCTGGTATGAGCAGGAGTGCCACCTAGTGACTGAAGATGGACTCTCTCTTATTGTGTGCCAGGTGGTATCGAAAGACTACTCTTGATCATTTGTTTTGTATTTTTCACAAAACCGATCTGATTGTCTATATCTATGTGTATGTGTACGTGTTTTAACTGCTCCGGTCTACTGTTTAATGTGTGGGTATTACCTGGCTTTTTATGTTATTACCTAATTACGTTAACACCTTTGTTATGAAAGACCTACCTGTACAAACTCCTTGTCCAGGTAGTCCTGGTAGGTGCCTTTGTATTGTTTCAACTGGATCTCATCCTCCTGCGTCACAGTGCTGACTGGGACGACGCCGGCAGGGAAGTTGAGCAGGTTGTAGAGAGCGGTGCTGCTGATCGCATCTGCACGGAGATTCCTGATAAGTTCATTATGCGCTCAGACACAGATGTATATTGATGTACATTTCAAGCTTAGATTGTTTCATAAGAGCATCAATGAGTTATCGATCGACACACATATATATATATATATATATATATAGAGGAATGTTAAATGCTTTTTAGAAGCCTTGCTGGGATTTCTTTTGTGTTACTTCAATGCTACTTGCTTTCCCTTTTCCTGATGTACAATGTTTTATTTTTTTAGGGCAGACCATTTACAGATATGTATAGTTTTAACTTGTATCGCGACTTCGGTCATATATTACACAAATAAATGGGAGAGAGGTGGGCAGCGTACTGCTGAGCTTGGATGGGTAGCTGTGGTAGAAGGCCGGTCCAATCACAGGGCACAACACCACATCTAGCTCACACCTCTGCCACTCGTCTATGGTCTCGTGAATGTATGTCTAGTGAAAACAAACAGACAGACAGACAAAGAGAGAGAGACTGTTTACACTATGTTGTGCATTACTTAAAAAACAGACACATTACAATTATACCATATATTTGTATTAATCAAATAGTGCAAATGAAGGGAGGAGGTGCAAACCGCAATATCGGCGTCCAATTGCCACTGCTCTTGAACTGACCTATGAAACAGCAGGGGGTGGGGTGGTGGGACAACAGTCAGAAGCACATAACGTTATGCTTAAACAGCAACATGGGTCCCAATGGAGGAGCCAATGTGAACAACAAACATCTCGTCTTTCTCACCCGAGTCCACAGGCAGAGCGAATCAGTGAAGCCATGCGAGGACTCTAAACCCGGTAAAGAAAAAGAGAAAGAAATCTGAGCATATAAGTCAACACACACACATCGTGTCATTCTGACAGAACCCTACGTTGTGTGGTCAAGCAGTAAATACTGGAGATAGTGTACGATCAATGACTAATGCTACAATAAACCAATACTTTTAACATCCAACTCCGCTCACATCTGTCTCTCACTTAAGCTGTATGCCTTTTAATTTCTTTGTGACTTTTTAACCATTGGTATTTGTTCTTATGTCTGACTCTTTGATTGAACCCTGGTTTCACCACGTGGTGTCATCGAGATCAAAATCTCTTTTGCAAGAGAGCCCTAAAACAATTACATATACATAAAATATGACAAACGAGAGAATTATAGAGACACAGACATCCAAACCAAAACATTCACAAATATAAATTATGAGGATGCAACATTTTGAAGTCCCTCAAATAAATTAGTAATTGCAGTTTTGGATTTCGCTGCAGCTCGTCCCAGAGGATAATACCAGAAGCCATCCTTTCTATGTTGGCCATATTTAGTCCATTTTGATAGTAATGCCTTCTAAATGAAAACACAGATTTGCATATATTTATGACTTTTTAAAAGTGCCTGTGTGTACCTTGAGCTCTATACAAATGAATTTTCGAATTATTGGCAGTATAACAACAACCCACTCTCTACTTGAAAGGTGGGGTATGGAAGCGTGCCTCCATGTTTGCTGGCCTACAGGAACAGCCTTTCTGAAATGTCAAATGAGCAGAGCTTCTTGCTCAGCAAAACCTACACAATGCACCTTTCACATTGTCTGTCTGCCTGAAACTAGATGTGTTTCTTGTATAACAGCATTACTCACCAGAGGATTCAAGAGAATTGAGTAGAGTTTCTTCACTATGAAAGGTAATTTGAACATGCCAAATTGGGTGGAAACTGTAGGGTCCAACGGGCCCTTGTTCCTATAACAAATGTAAACACAGTTAACATTCACAAATACATAATGTTGAATAACTATTTTAGCTACCTTGTTCTACCTCTTTTAAATATATATTTTTTAAGAAAATATATGCAGGAAAGTGTTGTTGAACTGATTGGTTGAACTTTGCCTGAATTGAATATCCAAAAGTCCATACTCGGCTGATTGACTGATCCCATGGAATATAAAAAACATATGAGCATAATTTCAAGAGATTAAGATTAAAAATTGGAAATGTTGAGGGAGAGATCCTATCATCTTGTGTGTTTTTTTAATTTAGTTTTTGGGGTGGTTTATTCCTTTGAGTGAACCCAGAGAGAATCAAGAACTGTGACTCAATATTATATATTGATTTTTCTTCATGTTGTTAAACTCACATTTCTTGAATCAAAGTGGCACCCCCGTCAGCAATAAAGGCTTTATGAGTGAGGTCATGTATGGCGTATTCTATCTTCAACGGCATGTAGTCCACTATCTAGAGACACAAGGAAACAAGACATATAAATGGCACATTGACTATTTATATAGCGCTTTTATCCAAAGCGCTTTACATTGCTTCCCATTCACCCATTCGTACACCCACGGCAGTGTCAACCATGCAAGGCAACAACCAGCTCGTCGGGAGCAGTTTGGTGTCTTGCTCAGGGACACCTTGACACTTAAGCCAGGCGGAGCCGGGGATCCAACCAGCAACCTTCCGGTTGCCAGACAACCGTCTCTACCTCCTGAGCGGCTAGTGCCACCCTATGCTTGATATATAATACTTATTATATGCAGACAATCAGAAAGAACAGGATCAGGCATACAAAGCAGAGTAGGAATGCCACAAAATGTGTAACGTGGCATTCCAGAGCAATTTGAAAACAGACAGACCAGTAAAATAGAGAAAGTTTTGCAGGCAATTTGAAAATGCACTGAGCCATATTAATCTCTGACCCTGATACAAAGCATGCTAAATACATGGTAATGTGGTTAATTCTGACTAGTCTCACAAATCAAACTTTAGATTAATCATCTAAAGTCTGTTAGCAGACGAGCTCAAATCTGGGTGGGTTCACTTTCTTTCACTTCATATGTTTCAACCAATCATGTGGCTGGAGGCGGGGATCTGTAAGCGTGTGATTTGCTAATGGCGAACGCAAACTCTGCTAGCACTAGTCAACTGTAAAAAGGTATCTCTAAACGGTTACAAATGAACACCGTACATACTGTCCACTGTAGGAATAATTAAAACCACTTTCTGAAACCTTCATCCACCCGCACAAATGAGTTTTCTTCAGTAGAATATCTCGTAATGAAAACAGAAACGTGTAACCCCGCCCCTTTCGGTTTTTTGTTTCCCCCAGAAGTTCTGCTGTAATACAGTAGGACTGCTGCAGCTGAGATTAGGTTCAGACTAGCGTGTCACTCTTACAGTGTGTCCAGCACGCTCCAGCAGAGCTTTGACCTCTCTGACGCCCCGCAGCATGCTGGGAGAGGGACAGTGGTAGCCGTCATTCTCGTAATAGCCGATCCTCAGTGGCTTGGAGCTCTGGTACACCTAAGGAAATACACACACACACACACACACAGAGAGCACTATGTCATCAGTAGAGAAAACAAATGATGAAGAACCCGTTTTTTAAATGATTGCAGCAGCGACATCTGCAGTTTATGCCTTTGGCAATACCTTAGGCGATGAGCGAAAGATAATATTAATATGTCAACACACAAGCGCTTGTACATATCCATACATAACACACACATGGTTCTCATAGCACACAAACATTACGTATGCAAGTTAAAGCACCACTCAAGTAAAAATATATTTTAAAAAGATGAATGCGCAAGGCTCAGCCACTCGGGTTGACGGTAGTCTGAACTCTATTGACTGACGGCGCCAGGCTTCATTAAGACCAATATGCGGTTTAACATAAGACTACAATTAGTTGTAATGCATGTGCTCCCCTCGCTGGGTAGCTGAATAGATGTGTAGAATTGCTCTCTACAACATCCGCAGGATCCGGCCCCTTCCTCACACGAGAAGCAGTACAAATCTGCTTCAACCTCTCCTCCCTAACCCTGTCCCACTTACTCGAACAGGGCTTGAATCCCATCCCCTCTTGGATCCCCAGCACCCTAAAAATAGTACTTGCATTATGAAGCATCCTGTATGTTTGCACATCCCAGCATTTAAAATAGAACTTAGCATCGTATCCTGGCTACATTTGCTGTTTTACAGCAAGGGGTCAACCTAGCAACTGTGAGCTTGAAACTAGTTCTATTCATGGATGTATAAAGAGAACTGGACACATTCATTTCTATGAAAGTTGCTCAGTGGCACAAGTTACCCAGGTCTTCCGCGTTGTGGGGCCCATAGAGCACGCACTCGCGTTTCATTTAACCCCGCCCCACAACCGCTCAGTCTCGGGCTCATTCACCTGATGCGTGTTCATTATGCCTAAGAAAATAACTCTGGATTCGGCTATTAATGAATTTTACAAGTTTTCAAACAATGATTTCAATAAGGGCTGTTTAAGTGTTTGTACTGGGAAGTTCATGTACCTCAAAATGTAACAAACCACAATGTAAGTCTATGGAAAAAAAGTATTCGTGACGTCACGTGACGGACGCCCGGAGCACTTCCTGGCGGCTTGGCTCTATTATCCTAACAATTATGAGCGCTTGAAACTCGTTCAAATCTTACTGTACCATCAGTGATATATTGTTTCACTCTTTCGACAAATGTACTTTGTAAGACACAATGACAAATGTAATTGTAAGTCGCTTGCCCTAAATGTAAATAGCACTGAAATAATGTAGTATTTTTCAACAAATTCAGACTTCTGAGTGACTACATCCACTATTTCTAAGTGGCTTTGGACAGTCTAAACTGACTATTGTGCAACACTGCACGATAATGAACACTGCACGATAATGAACACTGCACGTTGATGAACACTGCACGTTGATGAACACTGCACGTTGATGAACACTGCATGTTGATGAGGCAGTTGACTCACCTCTGTGTTAAATGGCATGGGTGGAATAGTAGGGTCCAGGGTGAACATGTGATCAGAGAGCAGGGCCTGCATGCACAGTGCCAGGCTGTCAACATCTCTTGCCATGGGCCCCACAGTGGGCATTACTAGGAGGAGGAGACACCAGAGAAATGTTGTTCTGTAGCTAATGTAGATTTGCACTAGTTCAAATGGATATGTGACACACACACACACACATTGGTGAATTGATGATTCTAATAAACACTGAAATTGTGCAATTGCTCTACCTTTGAAACATTTACACTACTCCAATAGTAAACAGTACAGCCTCTCTGTTATCTATAGATGTTGCACACATTGGTTATTTACACCCTCTAGTGTACATTTGGTGTAATGACACGCTGCATAGGATGAAAACGGTTTGCAACATTGTTGCATGGGGTGAGACATTGGAAATCATTTGCGTTTTGCAAGAATGAAAGGAATGTCATTGGTGCATTCCTAGAGGTCTATTCCCTACCTGAAGTTAGTCCTGGGGTGCAGCTGCAGAGCCCTTTGTTACTGAACAAGAAACAAAAACACACAACACGTATCAAATCTGCTTTTTACCACCAGTGATGTCATTGTAAAGGTCCAAAGCAAGTAGCAACTTAAGTGAACAGGTAATGATTGGCAGACCTTCACTAACCCTGCCCTCGTCATGTGTAAATACTGTTATGAGAGTTGGAGAACATACAATCTAAACACAGACTTCTGTTGGCTCTCATTGCATTGTCCGGACACACACAACTTCAACCTAGCAATTGTAAGCTTATAAACTTTGACCTGCTTTGAACTGTTGACCTGGCAACCAGGAATGCTTGCAACTTGTTCTGTTCTAATTGTACCGTACCAATCAGCGATATATTGTTGTCTCCCTCTTTCGACAAATGTGTTTTTGCAAGCCGCTTTGGATAAAAGCGTCTGCCAAATGCCCTAAATGTAAATGTAGACACACGTTATTCTCATTATTATCACTGCGCTGCCTGATGGTCAAGTGGTAAGCAGTTGGAGAACATTCAGCCCAGTAACATCCAGTGAGTAAAGTGAGTCAACGATGTAGTAGGACGGCGTTGCTTGTTGGGGTGTCCTGCTGGGAGACTGAATAATGGATTGGACATTGTGCCTTGTCTCCATGGCCTGTTTGTGACAAAGGACTAGGAAACTTCACCAGGAGTATGGCATTTAATCCTCCACGTTTTGGCAAGCTAGCACAGGGAAACCACACCTCTATTTGAATATTCATCCTCAACAGAACCCAGTAATAAAACACCACTTGCCTCAGTCTTCCGGCTGTGGGCTTGAGCCCACAGATCCCACAGAAGGAGGAGGGTATGCGTATACTGCCTCCGATATCTGTGCCTATGCCCAGCAGAGACCCTCCGCCCTTGATGAGGGCCCCCTCCCCACCCGAAGAGCCACCGGGGGTCTTCTTAAGGTTGTCTGGGTGCAAACTCCTCCCATAGATGGGGTTGCTGCACTCATAGCTGCGAACACGGGGAGAAAACGCATGTGAGTGAGATAACGTAAGTGAGACCCCCATTGGCATATTTTTTTTATAGGAATTGCGATGTTCATCTAGGATATAGGGCACAGGCAGATATACTTTAAGAGGCTTTGGGGCACGTTGGTTTTCACAAAAGGAATGGCTCCTTGTCTCTTCAACACCTCAACCATGACGCAGTCCTTCAGAGCCGGCTGGTCCAATCTGTGGGGCATCCCGCAGGTTGAGTCATAGCCCTGGGTACAGAAACAGGACGTAATGATGGTGGACGTTGAACACCAGCCAAACGCTTACTCATTCACAAGTAAACCACAGACTAGTAAACCATAGACTGGCTCTCATTGCAGTCTTTCCCAGGATGAGTTTATTAGCTGACTTTGAAATGTATATTTTGATATTTTCCATATTGGATGTCATTTGTCTTTTTATTAAATGAATTTCACTTGAATTAAAGTCTATGAAGTAGGCCTAACCTGGTTAAAAAGGATGTTCTTCTCAATGATGTGCAAACAAAGCTTTCTCAAATGCCCTAGTTTAGGCACCAAACTATTTTTAATGAACAAGTGATGGCTTTGCCAAATTACCTTCCAGTCTAAGTGTTCTTTGATGCTGACAGGAACCCCATACAGCAGTCCGTCCTTATAAGAGTCTATAGACTTCAAGTAGTCCAAACTCTCCATCATAATCTCTGTGCAGCAGTTAAGTCTTTTATCGGCTTCTAGTGCCTGTGGGGAAAGCAACAGGCCCAGAAACGTATTAATTGAAATGAAAATTACAATGTTGTAGAAGCAGCGGTCATTGTATATGATAAAAGACAAACAGACATTCGTAAATTCAACAGGACGCCTAAGGGATTATCTACACTGTGTGAAGTGTATCGATTTATTTACTCTTATGTTAAGTCAAAGTGGTCCTTGAGGGCTAGTTGTAAAAACTTTTTAATATTGTCACCTTTCTCAAATAAGAGAAAAACACATCTTCAGCGAGCAAGACGCCCTCCTTCACACTCTGTGTCAGCTGACGTGCAGAAAGTGATTGGATGACAGAATCGTCGGCACCGGGACGCTGGAAAACATGTTAAAAACACGATGAAGACGCGTACATTTCTAATATAGCGCTGTAGCCAGTTCCGTGTGTTGAGTTGTGACCTTACCGAAGCATCGTATTCGCGCACAACTTGTTCCGCCTGCAGCACAATGGTCTCTCGTCGACGCACTGCCTTCAGAATTTTGTTTTTCATTTGCACATGACGTAACCATTTTAAAAGTAAAAGTATCGAACCGGCTCCGCACACAGTTGAAACCACAACACCCATCCACATTTCCTTCGTATCTAAGATATACTGCACTGTGCTTTCCATCGTTGCCTGCACAAACCCGTTTGCTGAAAACACAAAGACAGTACAGCACGTACGCTAGCTCGGCGACTGGCTGACAGACTGGATCCACAGCAGCAAGCAACAGTTGGCGGTCAAACAATCTGATTGGCTGAGTTAAATTCTGCCGTACGCCACGTTGTATTATTGGATGGAGCTAACATGTAGGCCGTTTTCAGCCACTGTTTATATTGCCCTGCGCGTTGATGGAGTGCGGTACGGTAAACTGTTTGCAACGTGATGGATGCAGGAACTTACCAAGTTTACCAACACAAACAAACCTCTCTTCTCTACTATAGTCAATTTAAGTGAAATTGTGCTTTGTTTAATTCATCTTCTTGCTCATTTAGAATAAATATGCAATGAGGTTAATTCAACGTTGAAAGCTATTCATTTCAAATGGTGCAGTTGTGATTTAAACTTAATAGTTACAAATATGCCCACACGCAATGTTTGCTATGACAGGCAATGCAGTAACATGTCCCAAATTGAGCACTAGTGTACCTGTGAAGTGCCTGTTGGGAAAGCAACAGGCACAGAAATGTATTCAATGAAATGAAAAATACAATGTTGTCCAAGCAGCTGTCATTGTACACCTGCTGTGTCAGCAACCAAATCTGCCTTCTTCCTGATTAAAATCCAACCACGCCACCACCTGCCCCCTTGACCCGATCCCCTCCCCCCTTCTCCAAAACATCTTGAGTGACATCCGGCTGTTCCTCACCACCATAATCAACTACCTCCCTTCAGGCCTGGTTCCGACCACCTTCAAGTATGCCAGAATCAAGCCCCTCCTTAAGAAACTGTTAAAATTAATAATAATAATAATAATATAAACTCTGTCATTCTGTTATCACCATGAGGAGGCCTTGAGACGGAATGCTTGACCTGGGAGGATTGGGACCAGGTCAAGCTGTTATCAGCTTGACCTTGTTTCATAAGCTGTTATCAGCAGATGATGTGAAAAGATGCCATGTGACTAATTAAAATGTTTAACCCCTCCCAATGTATAGAAGTGGTTATAAGCCCGGACTCCGGAAGAGTTTGGGAGTTGCTTCATGAACTAACTCGATGGTTGTGTTGCTGTCATGTCAATAAACCTCCTACTCTGCTGAATCATCTGAGGCCGTGCATCGTTTTGTTTAAACTACTTTTTAAAAGTATAGTTAATCAGTCAGATGCAGACAACCAGAGAACTTCACAGCGGAAGATCTTCTCCGTCAAAACCTGCCCTTGACACTGCTGACGTCCGGAAATACAGGTTTCACCACTATCTCTTCTTTCATTCCTTTCAAAAACCCCAGAACGTGCCGCCTCTAACCAACTATCTGACTGCACACTCCACCGAGACGGCCCTGCTCGTGGTGACAGTGTCCCTCCAGAGCAGTGGTGGGCAAACTACGGCCCGCAGAACAGTTCATGAGTTGACAGCACAGCTAGTTTTGTCAGCAATTAGCTAGTAGCCTAGATTTCGAACGTGAATCAAGATAAAATGTCATGTTCAAAGGTGGCCAGTAAAAGAAAAATCGACAATTCAAAGAGGAATGGATTGCAAAATATGCATTCATCCTCCCTCCAACCAGCACCAAACCGATGTGCTTAATATGCTAAGAAACAGTAGCTCTTGTGAAGAGTGCCAATTTGGAACGCCACTATGAAGCAAAACTGTTATTTTGAAGCGACCTTTCCTCAAAATTCAGAGGTAAGAACCACAAAAATCAATGGGATGAATGGTGGTTTGTAGATCCTATTATAATTGTTAAAAAGCTTGACTGACCTTAATAAACGGACCTTTGTCATATTGAACATTTT
>OMKP01010756.1:1681-13448 GCA_900302375.1 Bathygadus melanobranchus
GGATGTGTTGCTAACTACGTATCTTTGATCCGTCTCTCTCAACATGCCCACAGACTGACCGGACACCTCCCTCTCCCTCTGTTTACCGGCTCAAACTGGTTTACATAATGCAGCATATCAAAGACTGCAATGGAATGCCTTAAGTGAACCGTATTCATAAAACATATTCATATTTACACATGAAAGCCCTGTCCAAATGACATGAATGATGATCATCTGTGAAGCCTGGACCCGTATGAGTGGCTGGAGTATCTATCTATGTTCTGTAAAGCAGAATGTATTTACCATGGAATATTATAACAAATAACAGCTAGGAAACAAGGACACATACTTAAAGTCTGTGTAAAGCAAAAATAAATGTTGTCACACCACGGAGAACTGTGTTATTAACCACCCAGCCAAATTTGAACGATCAGCAGTTATATAAAATTAGGTTTCAAAATCCTGGAAAAAAAGTGTGAACCCAGTGAAACCACGCCCACTTGGGGGAAAGTAGCCGCCTCCCTCAGAGACCTGGAAAATGGTTGCTCCATCTCGCAGCTTATGGACTTACATACAGCGAGGTGTGTGTGGATGACACTTATAGTATAACGGCACGTTTTATTGCACTTAACAGTAATGAGCGTAGTTGGAGGAGCTCCTCTCCTCTGCTCTCTGTGTGACACTGTCCGTCACGCTGCAGATTCTCCTCTGCTCTGTCGCGACCGTCAGCTCCGACACAGCAGAGGAGAGGCTGCAGGTGATAATAAATTACACCAAAACGTTAAAAGCTACCGATAAAAGAAGAGGTAACGTTGGAGCTCATCAATACAGCGGTCTTTAATAATTTAGCCCTGTGGCCCGTATAATGCCTGGTTTCAGTGCTGACGATTGAGAACCGCTGATGCTAATTTGCTCTAGTGTTTATATAGTGTTAGGGGCAGGGTCCTGGCTCCAGGGGCCGCAGTGCGTCACCCAGCCCCCATTTAAGACCCGTTCAAAAAATCCTGAATCCCATAGCCATCTTTCCCCGGGCATTACCTCCTTTTATATAGCTAGTATTTAAACATAGTATTTAAATAGTATGCATTGTATACGTGAGTGTCTTGTGACAGGGCTGCAGCCAGAGGGTCTTGTGGGTAGTATGGCTACCCACAAGACATCCAGTTCATCTCCTAGCCCTATGAGGACTTACCACCTCCACGTTACTCCAATTATAAGTCCTGCTGCACTTAGAGAGACAATCCAGCTCCACTAATTCTAATGGCTGTCCAGACAGCTGTGGACCAAGCCATCGTATCACAGGGACAGAGAAACATCTCATTTGAATGAGGTGGTTCTTCCGATGGGTTATAATACCTGCTTATATTATCTCTCTTCAGTAATATCTAGAGATAGAATCTATAGACAGAATGCAACAGGTCACATAATACAATTCGTGCTGGTCTCTATACATTATCTCTATATATTAGTTCTGGTCTCTATACATTATCTCTATAGATTAGTTCTGGTCTCTATACATGATCTCTATATAGTAGTGCTGGTCTCTATATATTAGTGCTGGTCTCTATTGGCAACAGCCAGCAGTGTTTGTTTAACAGCCTTTAGAAGGGATCATAATAGCCTAGCCACCTCCTCCGGCTCACAACTGTTCCCAGTTCAATTCCCATCCAACTAAACAATATCAGCCATCTCCGTAACGACCCTGCCAGCCAGTGGTCCAACATGTCGGCCGTAACTATGTGTATTGTTTATAGCCTCCTGTTATATATTACCTCTTGGCTTTCAGCTGTTCACTGGGCCTTTTATAATTTGTTTTTGTAGCAGAAAAGCGATTGCAGTACTCACAATACCTGCTGCCGTGGTTACCGTGTTCTATACTGTCACACATCAACCACATCGTTTACCGCGAGGTACTTTGTACCGCAAGCTATTCTCCCCAAGGCTCTCAGGGTTTCAAACTAGCGCCTCCAAGGGCAGTCCTGCTAAGGACATTTGCATCACGGATAGTGCTGCATTTCCCATCTGGGATTAATAAAGTACTGTCATATGTTATCAAAAAGTCTTAATATGTTGTTTCAAATGTGAATTATAGTCAAGTTTAGAGAATGCAAAGACAAAAAAAAGTGTGGTAAAAAAAAAGACATGGCTGACATCTTCAGGAGATGGTTACCGCGGGGAGCGTTACCACAGTGGGCATTACCGTGGGGGCGTTACCGTGGGAGCGTTACCACAGTGGCCGTTACCGTGGGGCGTTACCACAGTGGGCGTTACCGTGGGGGCGTTACCGTGGGAGCGTTACCACAGTGGCCGTTACCGTGGGGGCGTCACAGAGGAGGGTGTTACCATGGGGGTGTTACCGTGGGGGTGTTACCGTGGGGGCGTTATCATGGGAGCGTTGCTGTTCCTTGGGGGAATGTGGTGTCACTCATGGACGTGTAATTGATAACCGTCAGCAGCATTACTGTCAGCAGAAGTCACGGCTGATTTTCATATTTTTTTTACAATCTGGCACAGGAACAGGAACTTCTCTTGCTTCACCCCCGCGTCTCTCAGAGTTGCTGACATAACCTGAGCCTCTAAACGGCCATCAAGACCACAGTCTTGCTATTGTAACTGCGTCACACACGTCAATCTCTGCTCTATTATTTATTTTTACATGGGCAGGCGTTCTAGTGTTTAATTCAGACGACAACTCCCAGCTCAACTTAAAAATTGGTTCTGTCGAACTCCAATTTGATACTTAAAGTAACCGTGGTAACGTGTGTGACAGTTAATTTCCGGGAAACCTGACATAAGCCCGGGTTTGATACATTTCCCAGAATACCTTTCAGGCCGTGCAGCTTTAGCTCACTAATTGGACTAAAGTGGCTATTTTTTTTCCCCTGCTCGACGCCTAATGCCTATTTGTTGATTTATTGGACACACTTGGTTTGCTCCAGATCTGCTTAGATGCTTTCTGTAAAGTCCCACTACATCCTGCTTCATACATTCACATATATAATACCTACAATTTGATACAATCATTTGGAAGTAAAGCATGTTCCCCATCTCATTCATACTTGCACACACAAATGACAGAGAATGAGTCATCGGGACACACAAACAAACAACATGCACCATGAAAAAGCATATGGCCCGACAAATACATATTGCTTGTACATTTAGTACAGAATGAAATTAAAATTTAGAACCGATTTTTCGTACCTATTTTATTTCAAGATGGCCTCATTTCTGGCGTTCAATCAAAAGTGACAATCTCATTAAATAGTCATTTTCTCCCACCAAGTCCTCTGCGTCGTTATTTCCTATATATTTGCCCTCTGAAAAAAAAGCATAATTGAAATGTGGAGGCAGGGCCGACCTTGTGATGTTTATCTCTGACAGAGACGTTGGGCCGCACCGGTCCAGGCTCGACTAGACCGGTCCTGAGAGCAAACACACCGGCCGGGTCACACATCCATCACCACCGCAGCGCTGTCAGCCAGATGTGGCCACATGTGATTTATCAACCAAACGCACACGCGAGCTGTATATTTAGCTTTCTAACAAGCACATAATGAAGGAAGCTTCCAAACACGTGACGGTTATTTTAAGGTTCTTTTAAGGTTCTTTTAAGTGATTGATGAAGGATGTCGTGTCTGATTGATTTTACTTTCATCTGCAGATATTGGTTCATGTTGTCTGTCTGCAGCTGTTTGGATGTGAATTTCCTGGTTACATCAACAAGGTTAAATTAATTCCAAATAAATACACTTGTATAGAGAGACAATCATACATTTTGGACGAATTGGCAAAAATGAAAATGCAATAACATTGTTGAGATGCCCTCATTTCATGCAGGAAATATCCCTGCATGGTAGCCCTCCTACTTGCTCCTTAATGACCCGTTTCTGTATTCACTGTATGCCGCTTTGTACAAAAGAGAAATCTCTGTCGACTTGCTCTTTACAGAGAGCTCTTTGAGAGGGAAGGCGAATGAGAGGGATTCTGGACAATGCTTTCTTCTGCCAACACTGCACGCGTCCTGTAGAGCCATGTGTATGGGCGTCTGTTTCGGAGCAGGACTATGAAGTCTGCCATCCAGCTGCTTCTGTGCACTGTTAGCAGCAGAGCGTTTCTGATCATGTTCTTTCAGCCTGCCAGTTTGTTTGCGTTTTGTTTGTGAGCCTTGCGGTGTTTAAATTCAGTCGTACGACTACCAGAAATTCTCCCTCGTTAACGCGGTACAAAGTCAATGTTCTTTGAAACAGTAACTTTACTGTGGATATTTTTATTTACTCCGACTGAATGTTGGTTCTTTGGCTTCTTCTATTTAAAATGTTTCTTCAACACGTGAGTGTGTGTTTAAGTCAGTTAGTTCTCCATTGGTCCATTTACTGTGACATTAATTGGAGTCCTTTGTGTGGATGTTGAGTTGAGCTGCCAGAGGAATGCCAATATAATGGAAGTATTCAGTACAGCATGACAATCGTTCTATATAGTTGAGCATGACCTATGTACTTGATGATTATGGGATGGTTGAGTTGACCAGATCCTCGATCATCTGGGATGTATTTACAGCAGACTAAACTGCTGTTCATTAGCCACTCTGAGAGACGTCTGTTTATTTATTTATAAATATATTGACATGGAAACGCTTTTCTCTCTTAACAGTTTAGGGCCCTTGGTACCTAGAAAGGCTATTACTATTATTATTATTATTAGTAGTAGTAGTATTAGTAGTATTAGTAGTAGCAGCAGCTGTAGTAGTATTGCAGGAGTTGCAGCAGTCCTCCGGCTCAAAATGGGGCACCATTCAAACAGGCCATTCAGTGCTTTACAACTTTATTCATACAGCACCATTCAAACACCAGACAATTCATTGTGCTGTACAACTGTATTTATACAGCACCATTCAAACACAAGACTTCAGCAAACCTGAATGTTTTGAGCCCTGATTTAAAATAATAAAGAGTTGATGCAGACCTCACATTTTCTGGAAGTTTGTTCCAGAGCCGTGGTGCATACAAACTAAAAGCTGCTTCACCATGCTTGGTTTGAACCCTGGGAAAAGTGAGCAGGCCTAATCCATTTAGTGCTTTGTACGCTACTGGTGATATGTTGAACTCAATTCTCTGGAAGATAAACATTTTAGAAGAAAACCTGTCTGTGTTCACTATGGAGAGAATCCACTCTCCATATATGGTCAGATAGCATTACACCCTGCACCCTGCATTTAAAACCAGCTCATGTGAGATGTACACTAATTATTTAAAACTTCCACATCAGAAACAAATATTAAGTGTTGTGAGTGAGGAACTCTCTCTTATCTTAACGATGGAACTCAATATATTACAGCTGTGAACATTGTGCTTCCTGCAAAAGAAAATGTTGGCTTGTAAACAGTGGCCTAAAAACAACAGCTAGATATAGGGAGATAGAGATAGAGAGATGGAGATAGAGATAGCCACCATAACATCAGCAGAATGTTACATCTGCGTTGTTGTCCTCTGTATGAAATAACCTGTTGTCTTCTCTGGCTCAGACGTCCTGTAATAGATGTTTAGAGGGTATGCTCCACAGCCTGTATTTTAATGTGTTCTGTAGCCTTTTCTTTCCTTAGTATTCATAATATCTCAGCCCCGGCGTCTTGGTCAAAGCCAAAGCTCTTTTCTTTATTTGCGTGTTGGTATACACACATACAGTACCTTTACCGTCGTTATTACTCGTATTAAGATTCATATTATTTGCACGTGGGGGGTGCTGCCGAGGACGAGCCCGCCCCCCGTGGGTGAAGGATGTGTCTACAAACTTGTTTCACAGCTTTATTCATTGTGGCTGGATAGCATCCTTGAGAGAGCGCGCTAAACGTATTCATACCTCGTCGCTCGGCCCAAACCACATGTATTGATTCACATGCCAAGGCCAAATATCGGAAATGCAGAGGAAAGAAAAATAAAACTTCATGTTGACGGGAAATAATGTTGGAGAAAAGTTTTTTCTTCTTCTGTTTTTTAACAAATTGCATCTCTCGGGTGATGTTGGCCTTTCACGTTTCATTGTTTACGGTGGAAAGCGCCACTCTTCTGCCCACACTGCTCGCTCTTGGTAGCGGGCCAGAGAAGAGGCCTAGCTTTCACATCCCAGTTTAGTCTGAGGTTAGCAACGCACTTCCACTGTTTTGTGTCGAGTGGCGAGGATGTTCCGCTGCCAACCCAAAGGTTCTGGGTTCAATCCCCAACTTATCCCCCTAACCCCTACCTGCACGGTAATGTTATGTATCTGAATTGACTGAATTGTCACAAGTGTCTGCTAAATAACTAAGTGCTTAAAGTGGAAGTAGTCTACTTTTCTATTTACCATTGATTATGATTACGAACTACCAACAAGTGAAATAGTCATAATTTAACACTGAATTTGGAAACTATTGGCAATTAAAACAATGTGCATTGCATAGTAGTTTACATAGTAGTAGAGAAGTAACTTTACCTGGAGGCACCTTGAAATATTCAACCAACTGCTTGTCAACTCCTTGATAATAAGTAACTTATTCCTTAGTAGCTTTCACCACTACTCATTTTAGAAAGGCCACCGCAAGAAAACATGTTCTTCTTGTTTAGATTGTTAAATGGACAAAGGACCATATGTTCGTTTCTGGTTGTTAGCGACATGGCTAACCGCTAGCAGCACAGCCTAAGTATCCCAATTTGAGCTAGAAACCCCGTGCTCAGTGCTATAATAAAGAATAAAACATCCAGTAGTATTAATAAGTAGGCAGGTTGCGTTACCTACTGATCAAGAATAAATAATGCCAACTAAAGGTTGGTTTGGAACCCCTATAAGCCGGAGCTCTCTCTCCATCTAGTGAACGGGCGTCCGAGCTTCACTCTTGTCTCGTCTTCTATCTCTCTCCCTCTTCTCCTTCTTTCCATCCTCTGTCAACTGGCTTCTTGTTCTTTTAACGGGTAGAATTCAGTTTCTTCGGTTGTTCCACCGTCCCTTGCCGCTACTGAGCTTGTATCGTGTCCATGGTAACTGGGTGGGTGACGCACTTCCTGTGCTATAAATCGATTTGTGTAAATCGTGCCCGGTGGCAGTGTAGTGAAATAGAGGCTTAGAGACAAACAAACGTAACACAGATGGTGTCATAATTCTATAGCCAGTACACTGTGCATAATTTAAGTTAAAGCTAAGAGGTGACTACAGCCACATTAATATTATTGTGCAGACTTATAATAATTCACACCTAAATGTGACAGCATTATGCAGCAATCATTTATGATTTTACCATGTGGGTATCATTCTACAAAGTACTTTTGCTTAATCGTTTACATTTTCTGTGTTTTAATTCAATACATTCTGAAGCAAATATTTGTGTTTTTAGGTCTTAGATCTACGTCCTTCAAGTATTGAATATTATTTTTATGCTCTTAGTTTGTCAAAGACTTCACATATTTCTGTGGGCGACGAGGAGACAGCATTCGATAACCCGCGTGTTTATGGTTCATACATTCATGATCATGGAATATAACCCTAACCCTAATTACTACTGTCCATTGGAGGGCTTTCTGAGGTAATATCTATTTGTGTAAAGGCTGTGATGATGTGACAACAAAGTACTAATACTACATCAATACTTTTATTACTACTATTTATTTAGTACTTTTAAAGCCTGTTTTAAACCCTGGAATACACGTTTAAAAGCCTGTTTTCATTAGTGAATTAGATCAGCTAGGCACATTCTTTATATAGATTCCCATTTACTCAGAGTTACATGTAATTAAAGTACTGTCACATTTTTTCCATAGCCCTTTTTTCTTTTAAAACACTGGCACTCCAGTCTTAATTTAGCCAGGATTCAGTGGCTGTCTAGCTGCTCATCACTGAGGTGCCTCTCTACAGTCAATATGGTGAACATAGTCCTGTAATGCTCCTATCACAACTCTGCATTAGGGAATGTGTTTTCCTTATGCATCCACAACAGTTACAAACACACCAAAGAGCCCACAGCCACTGTGTGGTATTCCGCAATGAAAGCACAACAAAAGCCACGCTGAATTGAAATGAAAAATGAAATTGGAATGAAAAAATAAATAAAGTAAACAAATAATGAATAACATATTCTGGTCTCGGCGTGGTCCAGACGGAGAGCTAAACGCCCCCCAACGCAACAAATTCAAATAGGTTGGAGCACAACACAAACATAAGAATACTAATGAAAGCTGGAGTATCTGAGGTGTCGCTTTGGGAGGAACATACATAGCTGTAGTAGTAGCTATAGTACCTATAGTAAACATACAGGAACTATCAGGTATAGGAACAGGAATCAGTTAAGGCTAACGATAACGGCTACATATATGAACTGGGATATACGGTAGAGGGTCATAGAAGACATTACAGAAGATAACAGCTAACTAAAGTCAAATTGCAACTCCAAATAAAACTTTATCAATGACAATTACCAAAGGCAAACTGTACTTACCACAACTTAAAACATAAACCCTTAAAATGTCAACAATACACTTTAATACGACAAATAATTACAAGCCTGAGGGCCCTAATAACATCTGATGGCTAGATGTTTATTATGTTGTCGATGAATCATGTTTTTCTTCTCCTTAGGGGCAGTTATATATATATATATATATATGTAAATATAATGTATTTATTCAATACATTATATCACCTCTATCTCACTCTTTGAGAGTAAATTTACACATCACCACAACAAATCTGATTGGTCATGCAGGTAAAAAAACAACATTTAAACATTTTATTTTGAATCAGTTGATAAACTGATAAAAGTGAAAGATGGTTGACACATGTTTTATGTTTTAAACAGAACTCCAGAAATAGCAGGATGTACAGGAAGAGGAAATAACCTTCTCTTCAACTGAAGCCATGGGACCATGAGTATAGATGTAAAGTGTGTGGCAGATACCTTGAGATCCGCTGAGGTGGAGGGTAGATAATGTAATACTTATTACCCAGAGAAACATGTCAACGTGGAGAGATTGTGTCAATCTCTTGTCAGCCTTTGAAGCCCTATCACATGTGTAGCATCAATAAACAGATGTTGAGAAGGTATAAAATGATTTTGCAGCGTCATGCTGCTTTGCGTTTAGGAATGGACAGATTTTACAGACGCCCTGGAGGGCAACACTTGCTTATTTTTCTGTAGTTTGACAAATGAGGAAAATTGGGTTCTTGGTAGCGTACGTGCTTACTGTGAAATTAAAATTTTGTGGCCAGTGGGGACAATGTTTTGTGGTCAATACTTTGTTTTCTACAGCTCACAACCACATAAACATCTACAGTACATATTTAGGAGCACGACTGTTTACTACATATCACACATAGTACACATTTAGAAGAACGACTGTTTACTACATACCACACATAGTATACGTTTAGAAGCACGACTGTTTACTACATACCACACATAGTATACGTTTAGAAGCACAACTGTTTACTACATACCACACATAGTACACATTTAGTGCCATGTGATATGTTTGAAGCAATAGTACCAAAGAATGCCCTCAAGGTGTGAGATTAAACTGCTTAGTTGTTCACCTTTGACCTCCCATATATTCTTTAATCTCAGTCCACCCAATCAGAAACATGATGGAACATGATCCCATGGCGACGGGACCCGGCCGATGCATAATGAATCGCTGTATAGAATTCAAAATTCCCTCGCTATACACCTTACGCACAGAACCTTGCTGGGTTCAGAGGTCAAGGGAGGGAGCAGCAGCGAGGACACGATGCTGGTGTGGCTTTTATATCCGAAGGATGTCATTTTGTTCATGTTCATGAAATGTTTATTCATTTGAAAAACAGAGAAAACATTCACAGGGACATAACATATTGGATATAGCAGATAAACATATATAAATGAACCTATATATATGTGTATGTATATTTTTGTTATATATATTTCATATATTTCTATACAGTATATATATATATATATATATATATATATATATATATTCATAATATATTCTACGTTATTCTATTATAGCGTTTATATTTTTACAGAGAACATCATCCATGCACAATGTACTACAGTTCAGCCTAATTCTAATGAATGGGTATATGCCCATTATAGCATTATACTTGGTGAAGCATTGATTGCAGTTCATTCTGTATTAGATTTCACATTACACAGCACAAAGCTCTCATTTATTTCACTTCTGATCAATAACAGTGATCAATACAAACACAGTAATCTTGTTAATTCTCTTTTATTGTGCTGAATGTTTTCTTCCTGTTTTCACAAGGTGTACGCCAGTGAAATGCCTGATGTGTTTTTCAGTGGCTCCTTGCTAGTTAGCCTAGCGTGCTTGTATTTTATTGAAATGTGTATATGTGTTTGTGTGTGTGTTTTTGTGTATTTTTGAACCTCTGTTCCGCTGATAGCATAAAGTGAAAATAGCCAAATCTGATCTGTGAGCCAATGCTGTTTGTGGAACCATTTCAGTGAAACAAAAACATCCACCATGGACAACGATCAATTCCTCTAAAGTCTTTTTAAACGTTAATCAATGAGTCTGCTGTAAATCACCAATAATTATGTTGTTTGACAAGTAGAGAATGGAATAAATAAGGACAGCTGTCGGGGGCAGAGTGAACAAGTCGGACATTAAGGGGATAAATTATGTGGCCGTATTCATGGATTTTGTTTTTGCCAAATCAGGTTAATTACTGCAGACACCGCATGTCAATTCCAGACTAAAGTTAAACCATCTGATCAATCCCATGCTAAGCCCTCTATTAGTACTAGTATCTTTTACTTTTACTACCATCTTAACTGCCGAGAGCAGGGGTCATTATTTGACCAAATAAATACTAATTAAAACCTATGAACTGGCTTTTAAACAATTCAGCCATGACAATGTACATACATGAGCATACAACACTGTTTACCTCTACTATGCTAACACTTACATTCACATCCAGGGTACATTCTTATTTTCCTGTAATTTGGCTGCTGTGACGGTCAAACTTCCCATTTGGGATTAATGAACTTGGTCTTATCTGATAGAGGGCAACATGAGCGCAAGAAACCATCAATATCTCCCAGTCGAGACATCCATGAAACAGGCGTATTTAATCTGTCCAGGATCTAGACCATAAGTGTCCAGGGCTGTGTATGGTGGCCCTCAGAGGTCAAACTGGCCTGCCCACTGTCCTTCCAGCCTGCTGTTCTTTAATCATCATCTTAAAGGGGAATCGTCATGCTTCTCTATTTTCTAACTGGTGCTGCTTCATAAGCATGTTGTGAAAAAAATGATACAGTAACCACCACCAAATCGTAACAATGGAGAATGCAAATCCCAGATCAATGATGTTCATGGTCCAAATTTGGACCAAATCTGTAATCAGAGGACATTGGTCCTTTATTTGCCACACGGTCGACACTTCAACCACACACTGTGAGCGGCGACACACACACACACACACACATGCAATTATTGGCGTCGCCGGTGGAATGCCTTCTCTGCGTTTATCCCATCCTGACCGTCCTCCCCCAGGGAAAGCCAGGAGCAGTGGGCAGCCATCAGTAAGGCGCCCGGGGACAAAGTCCAAGCGCTCAGTCCTGTCCTGGTCAGGGACAGGACCGAAGAGCAATCTGTTCTTCTGCATGTTTTTGTTGTGGGGTTCTATGGGGGGAACCCGAGTGAACACGGGGAGAACATGCAAACTCCACACAGAAAGGCCCGGGAACCAGCCCCGACATGTTGCACCATGCGGGACTTGAACCCACAACCTTCTTGCTGTGAGGCAACAGTGCTAC
>OMKP01010835.1:1498-17781 GCA_900302375.1 Bathygadus melanobranchus
GGAGGGGGGGGAGGAGGAGGAGGGGGGGGTGGGGTGGGGGGCTTCCTGTTCCGGCTGGCAGACCGACCTCTGTCTCGCGCCGTGCTCCTCACCTCTGTGGTGATGATGATGGTGCTGTTGACCGGCATCGTCATCTTCCTCCTCACCTACAAACACAACTGAACAAACAGCTTCTCAAAGTACTGGGGGAAATACCAGCACATGAGCTGGTGCCTAACTGAGTGTGACTACTAACCCTAACCTCAGGATGGGTGAAGTTCTAGAGGTCTGATCTCACCATCGTGAAGTCTGGATGGCTTTAGCAGTATTGTTGCATACATCCGCCACTAGAGTTCACTGTTTGATTCTCTGAGAAATGTTTTCCCAAACCCCAGAACCCAGAGGTCCTCTGATCTCAATGTTTTGTGTGTAGCGGGTCTTCTCGGGGTCTTCTCGGCTGCTATGCAACTGTATGGAGCCTAGCTAGCACGGTTCAGCTCAGCTTGGCAAGCTTAGCTTGGCTCATTTTAGCGTTGCGCAGCTTGTCATAGTGCAGCTAGCTTAGCTCAGTCAGCTTGGCTAGCTTACCTCAGCCATCTTGACTGGCTCAGCCAGTCAAGCTGGCTTGGCACTGTGCAGCATGGCTTAGCTTAACTAGCTTGGCTTGGCTTAGCAGTTGGCATTGTGAAGGCTCTGCTCAAATGCACTCCAATCTCAAAGTTAATTATATAAAAGGGTAAATGTATAGATATTTAACTGTCCTCAATGTAAAAAAAATCTAATGTTGCCTGATTGTTGACAGTTGTCAACAATCAAACAAGTGGTAGTTATTTGTACTTTATTTTTTTATTATTTTTTTTTACATACTTTTAGGGTGCATACTGACTGTCAATGTTTTAGAACAGCCCTTGTTTTAATATGTATTGTAAAATAAACAATTTTTATTTATTACTGTCCCAAATGTACATGTCTTTTAAAAACGTTGACTGCTTGCAAAACTGAAATAAATTATTTTTACAAGAGCTTGTTTAGGAGTTGGGACTTGATGGGTTGATATAGGCTACTTTTAATCTTCAGTTTATGCACAATGATTATCCGGTCACACGCCTTTTTTAAGAAAAGGCGTTGTCAGGGTTGTTGGTTCTCCCTTTGTAAATACTTTTGCTTTCAGTTAGTCAGAACATGGTTTTGTGATGTCACTAAATGATTGAGACGGGGGCTGGTTCTGTTTTAGCCTGGACTTTGAGGGACTGGACCTGAACCCGGAGCTGATCCAGGTTCACACCATCTCCTAAAGGTCCTATGGTCTCGCCTCTTCACCATCTCAGTTTCTTCACCTCCAAGTTTTACAAGTCTGAAAAGAGTTCATCTTAAACAGTTACTTCTTCCTTTCCCCCCGTTTGATTCGTATGTCTGCCTCCCTGGTGGGTGGGGCTTGTGAGTAAGAAGCAATATCCTGGCCACAGATGATTGGCTGGCTGCCAGTAGACTAGTCTTTTAGTCTCCAGTAATCTTTTCTAAACACTTTTTTCTGAGGTCACTTTAGGATTGGAGACACGCAGCCTTCAGATCGGGTGTGTCTGGGGTGAGCTTGACTTTGACCCGAGGATGGACATGGTGATTATCCTGGGTGTTGTCTTCCTGGGGGTTTTCTGCCCCATGTTCGCCTCACACGGTATGTATGAAACCACTTCCTGACAGAGTCCAGGGGATGTTGCTCCCCATTGTGATTATTTGAATCAGATACTGGTGTGGGGGCCTTTTGGTGGGGGTTGATGATTGAGTCTGTTGATTTTGAAGGGTCAAATCTGTATGTTGTTTACCATAACATTTACATTTAGGGCATTTGGCAGACGCTTTTATCCGAAGCGATCCAAGCAGTGATCCGGTAGGTGAGAAAGGGCTGGGGAATCGAGGTGGGTAAGAGGGGAAGCTATTCAGAGTTCAGGTGAACTGTGAATAGGCGGGTCTTGAATCTCTTGTGGAAGCTGATTAGCGATTCTGCTGTCCTGACATCCCTCGGGAGCTCATTCCGCCACTGCGGTGTAAGGACAGAGAAGAGTACCAAGGTACCAGGTGGCCAGCCAAAATCGTTGAGCGGAATGCTCTAGCTGGGGCATGGGGTTTGACCAGTGCTTGGAGGTAGGTGGAGGCAGTTCCACTGACAGCCTTGTATGCCAGCACCAAAGTCTTGAATTTGATGCGAGCAATTACAGGGAGCCAAGGAAGATCAGGGAAGAGGGGGGGTCATGTGGGAGAACTGGGGGTAGAAGAGGGTAGTAGGTTGAACACACACACATTCTGGATACGCTGGGGTTGATTGCGGAGGCTGGGAGTCCAGTCAGGAGAGAGTTGCAGTAGTCGAGGTGGGTGACAAGCGCTTGGACCAAGATCTGCGCTGCTTCTCGTGTGAGGAAGGGCAAGATGCTGTGGATGTTGTATGCAATTCTACAAGATTTGGCCACTGCAGTGATGTTGGGGTTGCAGCACAGTTGATCGTCCAGTACCGATACTATAATGTCCTCAATGCTGACGAGTAGGTCCATGTGTGTCTTTTCCCGGTATGAAGAGAAGCTCAGTCTTGTCGAGGTTGCGCTTCAGGTGATGCGCAGTTGTTTGCTCATGTCTGCCAGACATTGCGAGATGCATGACTTGGATGTCAGAAGGGGGAAAAGAAAGGAATAGTTGGTTGTCATCCACGTAACGGTTGGTTAGAGATGGCACGTTCTAGGGTTTTTGAAAGGAATGAAAGAAGAGATACTGGTCTGTAGTTCCGGATGTCAGCAGTGTCAAGGGTGGGTTTCTTAAGGAGGGGCTTGATTCTGGCAGTCTTGAAAGGGGTTGGAACCTGGCCTGAATTGAGGGAGGAGTTGATTATGGTGGTGAGGAACGGCAGGATGTCACTCGAGATGCCTTGGAGAAGGGGGGAGGGGATCGGGTCAAGGGGGCAGGTGGTGGCGTGGTGGGACGTAATTAGTCTGTGGACATCATCAGAGGAGAGAGGAGTAAAATAGGTAAGGCTAGCAGAGGTGGGTGTTGGGGGATGGAGGATAGCAGGAGTAAAAGAGGAGGTGATGTCCTGCACCTTCTTGGTGAAATGGGTTAGAAAGCCATCAGCTGTAAGGGAAGAAGGAGGGGGAGGGAGGGTTGAGGAGGGATGAGAATATGGAGAATAACTACTCTAAAAGTGCTTCACAGGTACACATTTGTCCATATCTTAACCATAGACACCCAGAGGAGGAAATCCAGGAGGGATGTTAAAGGTGCTAAATTGAAGTTAACCCAAATTAACTTTTTCCCAGATTTGGGGAAAAGGAAAAATACAAATATCATTCATGAGATGAGAACAGAGCAAGTGGTTGACATTGGAGGCAATGTATTCCTGTGCATTTCCCGAATGTTTTCCATCTCCCCAGAGCTGAAGGTGAGAAGTAAAGACCTCTGGCAATGCGATGAAAACCGGCATGTTTGTGTCACGGTCAAAGAACACTGTAAGAACCTCCCAGATATCCTGGACTCTCGCATACAGGTATGTTCCAGCTCGCCGTGGCAAGGCTAGGTTTAAAATGGTGTCCTGATAGGGTTGCCAACCCTTCCGATTTGACCATGAGTTTCCCAGAATCCGACCCCATCTCCCCGACTGACATGAATCCAATCCGGGAGATTTGTAATGCTTTTTTAAAATAAAAAATAAAACAAATATTTTATTCTATGTATTATTACACAATATTGTTATCATACGCAAAACTTTTGCATGCATTTTCCATAACATGTGTGGGCATTGGTTGAGATGTAATTTAGTGATTTTTTTTTTTAGTTACTCTAGTTACTTAGTTGTATAGGCCCAAACAACTCAAACAAACCAATTGCAACGTTTATTCATGATCTGAAAAGGTAGACAGTGAAATTTTTGTCATCCACTGGCATATCAAGACGACACACGTTCGCTCTCTGTTTCCCATGTGCTTTTGGAGCTGTGCCCAGTTTGGATTCAGATGAAAACACAAATGTTAAGCTCAATTAAAGCATTCAAAGCTCATAAACCTGAACATGAACATGCAAGGAATGTTGACTTATGATTGAACTAGTGAGACTATGAAGAATTCACCACATTTTAGACTGAAGTAGGAACACCTATAGTCAAACCTGGGACACACCCCTTTCATCCTGTTTTGCTTGAAAATGCCAGACATTACAGAAGCAATATCCTCTCTGAATGTTGTTTCACATTGTCTACACTTTCCACTATATCTTATATTTTTATATTGTATATGTCTTTATTCAATATTCATTTAGGGTTAGGGTCTTGTGTTTTACATTCAGAAATAAATCGTATGTGCAGGGGTTAGGGTTAGGGTAACTGACCTGGTTGGCTGGTCAACATCTTGTCTCCTGTGTCCAGGGGAACCTGACCTGCTACTCGGAGAGGACTGAAGAACCCCTGGAAGGCCAGGTGAGCTGCAACTGGAGCCCCGCCTCTCCTGGATCCTCTCTGGTCTTCACATCGTGAGTTCACACCACGCTTTAGGGCTAGGAGCTCATAACCTGGTGGCCTGGTGGTGGAGGGACCATCCTTATTTAGAAATGTAGAAATTCACAGCCTCTATCAGATGTTCCATTCAATACGAAGCTCAGATTCGTGTTGTTAGCCATCGTAGTTTGTCTTTAGTTGCATTTTGGTAAAAATCATTGACTGAAGTCAAAGTATTACATTACTTCAATTATAAATTATATTTCTGTATCAAAAGTAAAAGTACTAATTAATGACCTCTTATCCTGTTAGTGACCAAAATGATCTCTATTATTTTTAAGAAAGATATAGTTGGTTAAGAGGGTTAACAGTGGTTAAGTGGATTTCTATTAATCTATTTGTGGCTGGTCTGATGTTTCCTCACAATTTGCAGCAGTGTCTAACTGAAAGATAACTGTGATTAACTGTGTATCCCAGTTATAAACTGGTGCTGGCATACTTATACCAGGTTGATACTAATTATTGATCAGCTACAGGTGATCAGCTCTACTAATCACCAGTAGACAGTTAAATTAGCTTCACAGCCATGTCATTGGCTGTAAGTGTGTCTGTGTGTCTGTGTAGGTCAAGGCCGGTGATCATCTGTAACGGGATCTTGTGGATTGGTGGGGTGATCAACGTCACAGTGAGGGTCCATGACTGGCAGGACGGTGTGGTGCGCTGGTCCGATCCCCACATCCTGAGATTAGACCTCATTCGTGAGAACACAAGCTTTCACCTCATTGGTTCATGGTTAACTGTTACATGATACACACCGAACACTGTCAGATTGTGAACGATATCGGCACATCCATCAAGTTTGTTTCCAACCTCATATTCTTTGAATGGCAAAATAGATAAAAAACATCATAGGAAAAGGTGCAAGCAGTCTTTTATCCTGGAATTCATTAGATTCATGAATGAAAGATTTACATTTACATTTATGGCATTTGGCATAGCGACTTACAATAAGTTAATTTGTCAAACAACAATATATCGCCGATGGTACAGTACAATTTGAATAGAACAAGTTTCAAGAACTCCTGAGTGTTAGGTCAATAGAACAAGTTACAAGATTAGAATTGCTAGGTTGACCCCTTGCTGTAAAACAGCAACATAGCCAGGATACGATGCTATGCAATGCTAAGTACTATTTCAAGTGCCGGGACATATTAACATACAGGATGCTACAAAGTGCCAGGATGTACAGACATAGAAGTGCTAGGGATCCAGGAGGGGATGGGATTCAAGCAGTGATTGGGTAGGTGGGAAAGGTTGGGGGAGGAGAGGTGGGTAGGAGGTGAAGCTATTCCAGAGTCCAGGTGAACTCTGAATAGGTGGGTCTTGAGTCTCTTGCGGACGTATTAGTATTAGTACTGTAGTGGTACATACAAGTATACAGTCTGTAGTACATGGTTCATTATCATTCATTATGTTAATTCATTATGTCTCTCCTTTCCGTGTTTCTTCTCCCTCCAGTCAGAGGGTCTCGGCCCGTGGTGGTCTTGTCTAACTCCTCGTACAGGTCCCTGGTTTTCTCCTGGACCCCCAAAAACCAGGGTATCTGTCATGTTCGCTATGCTGCATGGCCTGATCCTCGAACCACCCAGGTGCTTTAGTATCACTACTGTCGTATTAATATACACACTATGTGGGTTCCTGCTGCAAAACTAATTTCCCCTTGGGGACAATCAAGATTTTTACATAGTTCCACATAGTGTTGTCTATTGATTTAAATATGATAATAATAATCATATTATCATATTATATATGGCAGTCTACCCCCTGCAGGAGCTGCTGTAAGTATTATGTCATAATAATATGGTAATGTATGGCATTGGTGGAGGTGGAGGTGGAGGTGAAGAGGCTTGTCCAGGTGTTCTACACCCTACAGGAGCTGCTTCCCTCCACGCTGTATAGCGTTGAAGTGGCCTGCCAGCCCTTCTCAGGCTCCTTGAGCCTCTGGAGTGAAGAGGTCATAGTTCGCACCCTGGAGATAGGTAGGTCATCATTCAGGTCATTCAAACCCAACAGACTTTCTCTTGTGATCGACCAAATGGATCAGTAACCATGGTTCCCCAGCTCCATCCGCAGCGCCTGTTGTGTGCTACCGTCTGGAGAAGAGGTGGGAGTCCCCCGGAGCACCTCCTCTGCTCCTCCTCTGGCTGATGTGGACGGTAGGAGAACATGCTCGCTCTCAGTAGACCTGCTTTCAGAGAGATTTATTCATCCCGAGGGAAATGGTCATTTTGGTTGAATCTGTCGTCTTGAATCTGGCATCTTAAAACATGTACATTTAGTCGATGTAGCAGACACTTTTATCCAAAATGACTTCAGGTGAGGCTGAGAACAGCCAAAGCATATGATCATAATTACAGTAGCAGCAAAAAATCCAAAGTGTTGCACGACCGATTTTTATACAAAGAACAACTGGACTGAGAGCAGTGTAGAGTAGCTGTAGGAATCCGAAAAGGAGGTTAAAACCCTTTTCTTTTCTCCCAGGAGCTCGACGTCCGCGAGGCAGGAGGTCGTATCCAAGGTTACCAGGTCAGCTACTACTCGTCAACAAATGAGCTTCAAGTGACCATCAACGTGACAAGGTTGACAGCACTCCTAGAGGTGAAGGAGGAGTACTGCAGGGTCACTGTAACAGCCTTCAACTCCGTGGGGTTTGGTCCCACGCGGTCATTCAACACAGAACCACACCATCGTGAGTCCTCACCACCTAGCCATACTCAACAACAGGCAACACAGGCTTATCAAGGGATAGGTTCTAGTTTTATTTAGCAACTGCACAGAGAATAATGGAATCCTAACATGGGATATATCTCACAAACACATCAGCTTCATACTGAGTAATGAATTATTTCTTCAACCTTGCTAATGGACGGATAGACATATTAATAGATTACTATGGAGCCCCTAAAGGGACACTTTTAAACTGATACTTTGTTTTATCTCCCTAGATATCTAAAATCTGACTTATGAGACTACGTTAGGGGGGAAGAGGGCATTATGATAGGGGTGCAGAGCATGTTGAATGATGATGATGACGACTATGAGGAACATGATGAAGATGCTGGGTGTATCTGACCAGCAGCCCTGCCATCACTGAGACACCTGTGGGCTTTTAGTCTGCTTCCTGATCGCATGGGTTTCCTGGTCCAATGGGAAATGGACTCTGTTCCTCGTGCCCCTCCTACCGCCTTGGGCCCACCTGCCAATCAAGGGGCCTCATTTCTACCCCTCCCTGTGAGCCACTTTGCTGTTGAGTGGCGGACTGAGGGGAGAGACTCCGTCAGCAGCTGGACTAGAGTGGACAACACCTCAGCTATCATCCAGGGTACACCTCAGCTAGCCTTCTGCTAGTTAGCTATCTGCTAGTTAGACATCTGCTACATAGTCATTTGCTAATTAACCATCTGCTAGTTAGCCATATGCTAGTTAGCTATCTGGTAGTTATGTTGATAATAATGGTAATCATAGTATGATGATGATGATATAATAATGGTAGTTGGTACCTATGTCTCTTCAGATGGCCTGGACCGTGAGCAGATCTACATCATCACCGTTCACCCTGTGCATACTCCTCTCTGTGGCCCAGCACGCTCCATTACTGCTAGCTTGCAGCACGGAGGTTAATGAACACACAGTGTGCACCCCCAAGTCTGTTTTTTACATCCATAAAGAGCGCATGTCATTTAAAAAATATCCAACAAATTGAACCCGGAAGTGTCCTACTGCGTGTATCATACATTTGACAGATCCGGAGGGACCAATAGGATAGGCTTATAGATGACCACATGACCTTGCTGCTGTTTACAAGGCGTACAACGTGGTAGCCGAAAAGTGCGTCCTGTGCTGCGTATAATTTGCATCTAATATGGTCAAATCTGACTTGGTGTGCAAAGACCTTGACACGCATGGCACCTACAGCTACCTGGATTAGAATTGTTGTAAAACACACTTCCTCAGGGATGCGGTTCTGTGGAGTAGAAATTAAAATGTATTCCAATAAATGTGGCTGACCAGTTGTAAGTAAAGTAGTGTCTTAATGATGACTGTTTTTAAAGGAAATGTTAAGATGAGCCAATGTTGGAGTCAGAGATTACATTTGTTAGAAACTGACGTTCTTCCTCTGTGGTTACAACCCGACATTTCTTCAGCTTTGCTTGAAGTCATCAATCTGATGGTGATGGATGTGAGCAAAACCACAGTGACCGTTCAGTGGGCGTGGCAGAGGAGGACTGATCCAGTCAGAGTGGAGAAATACAAAGTGGTGCTGAGATATAAATCAGAGGACCAAGGTAGACCACACTCCGCTTACTATGTCACAAGGCAGAATCTCCAATGTTTTGTAATACCTAAACTTGCAAGTTACTTAAGAAAATACTTTCCTCTTAAGTTGAAATAGTTGAAATAGTTTAAATCACATTTGTGAAACACAAAGGGGGGGCCAAATCAGGCCCTCAGACCTGCGCAATCATTGAGTTTTCAATACATTTTATTTTTATATATGTATGTATATATATATAGGCCTCAAAGCTGTTATAAAAGATGTTATAATAGATCTAATAGATTTAATTTGCCACCCCTGATCTAATGACATGTAAGGATATTCACTGAAAGTCACCTTGATATAAATAGTAATAGATAATAGCATATAATAGGGCATGTCTTTATCTTTCAGCATTGATCCTGTTTCCCAACCAATCACAGCACACCTTTCAAAACCTGATCCCCAACCGGGAGTATTCTCTTCTGCTTTTGGCTGATAATATCACCAGAAGTGGCAGGATTCTCTCAACAATACATTTTGGTGGGTATCCATGGCAGCAGGGGGTGGGGGACAAACTTGCTGTTTGAGCGCTGTAGTTAACAGCACACTTCTAGGCGCATGTATACAAGTTACATTTACTCTTATTGCCTCAGAGTTTTATGAGACATGAGTCACGTGACATTTTACAAGTCACGTACTCCCTGCATTTGTGGATTTTGTGTAACAGTGCGGTAAAACAGTCTCAAAAGAATCCACACAAATAGGTGGAGATTCACAAACATATTTCCATTGAAAAATGCTAAGTAGATGTACAAATAATGAAATACGAAATTTGAGGTACAGATACAGATTTAGATATAATTTATAGATACAATTTCCGTAACTTGACATTTGTTGTGAATAGAAATGGTGAATAGGAGTGTTTGCCTGGTCTGAAACACAGCTCATGTATTTAACGTTTTGTTTCATCCTCAGATGTGCCAACAGCAACTTTAGTCTCTTCTGTGATTCTGTTGGCAGTCACACTGTTCTTCTGCTTCCTGTCCAGGGCAGTGTATGTACATGCATGCAAATAGAAATATTAATTTGTATTTCAGGTACAAGTACAAGTATTATGGCCTTTACATGCTCGGGTGGCTGCTGCACGTACGCAACACAACCAGGCATATGCAATATCAATACGACCTAGTAACATGGTTGCAGGGCCCTGTCGCATACATGTCGGTGAAATCAAAGGTGCCACAGCAACCACCGAGATGTGGGGGACCACTAATTGGTGAATTAACGAGCGGAGCTCTGCTCGCAACCTCAGTTGCAGGCTACAGCTAACCTATATTTTTTCTAACGTTTTTATGTTGCCATCTATTCATGTGGGGCACATTGATAGTCGCCCTCTAGTGTACATTTGCTGTAATGACACATTGCACCAATGTATGAATTGAAAATGCTTTGCAACATTGTTGAATGGCGTGTGCGCCAAGCATGCGGACAAAGCACACAGAAGCATGTTGAGGCCTAAATATTTATGATACACAGGTACAAGTATTACTTTCTGCTGATGGTTTCCAGCCCCAGGAGAAGCTCAACAGGACTCTGGTTGATGGGCAACCAGCAAGTAGGTAGCTGTGCATGTGTGTGCGTGCATGAGCGTGCGTGCGTGTGTTAGAAGTACTTTAAGCAAGATATGTAGCGTGTTCATGTTCTGTTCATGTGTTCAGGCTTCGGTGAGGAACATCTTGAATATGGAAGACTTTCTCGTGACGATTGATACATCACCAACAGCCCTGTCGCCATGGAATCGCTATCTGAGACCCAGCCCCTCGTTCTTCCCCCCCCACCACCGCAGTCCTTGTTTTTTTCCCCAGGAAGAGGAAGTGACCTCACCGCTCGGCAAATTCCACACCCCAGAGGTCTTTAATCTTTGTTTCGGTGAGGGCCTCCTGGACCTTCCACGGGGTCCACCAATGGTCTGCGACAGCGATTACGTCCTCAGCTCCAACTTCACAGAGACAAGCCCTGCGGAAAGCTCCTGTATCCAAGTGACTGGTACTGAAGTAAAATAGTACTATCATACTACTAGTATGTACTTCAACCAGAGTAGTTTCATTGTATGGGACTTGATACGTTCTAAAGCAAATATTTCACTTTTTACCCGAGACACAATGATGTTACACCTGCACGTAGCTGGATCATTCATCCTTCTCCTGGCATTGTAAGCAAAGTGTACGACATATCTGCAGGTTGCTCTTTAATATTGAAATTAAATAATCGATGAAGGTGCGCGTGTGTGTGTAATGAGACCATTTTGTTCAGGAAAATGTATTTTATTACATTGGCCATAACAACATATTGTAAAGCCTCACACGTAAAATATTTTTGAGAATAATGTTTTCTTTTGGTCTTTTAAAAATGGAATTGCAGCTCTGGAAAGGAATGTGTAATTGTGTTGTTTGAGTCTGATTTCTGAGTGTCCAATCAAAATGTCTTGCTGGTAAATTTGTCAAAAAATAAATAAGATAAAAAATCAGGAAAGGTATTTTTTTGCCCCTTTACGGCCGCCCTTAATTCAGGCCAGTGAGGTTGTGCATGGTTGTGGCGTATTGGGGATTGTATGTAGCGTGTTAGAGGTAATCTGTTGTATGCATGTTGGTGGTTGTAGCGTGTTGGTGGTTATATGTAGTAGGTGACATGTTAGAGGTTGGAGGTGCATCCAATCCAGTGTTTGATGAGCTGGTGAGCGATGGTCTGTTGAGGAGGGAGGAAGAGGGCAGAACTTCCTCCCCTGAAGAGCGCATCAATCACCTGGAAGACAGGAAACATGATCGCATACACACAAACACACACACTGTCTGTGTGACGTAATGTTTCATGGAAGTTGCTGACCTGTTGCCGCGGAAACCACTGCGCCTCCTCGATCTCATTCTCGTCCACTTTGATGTGCGTTGACAGGGCGACGGCCAGGCAGCCAATCATGAGAGAGGAGGGGACGGGCCAGGGCTGACATGCCACGTAACGCACCGACCCCACCTTCACCCCGCTCTCCTCCTCCACCTCCCTCCGCACAGCACTCTCCACACTCTCTCCTAGAGGAGAACCACATCTTAATTCCTCCTTGTCACTCCCTCCCTCCCGCTTCACCCCTGTCCTCCTTACTCCGCACAGCACTCTCCGCACTTTCTCCTGGGGGAGAAACATCTTTATACCTTCTGCACCTCCTTCCTCTCGTCCACCTCCCTTCCTCCTCACTCTCTCCTGCAGGAGAAACACTTTATACCACCCCCTCTCCTGTGTGTGTGTGTGTGTGTGTGTTACTTACCCGGCTCTATGAAGCCAGCCAGACAGGAAAACACCCCAGCGGGGAAGATCTTCTTGCGTCCCAGCAGACATTGCTCCCCATCCGGGTGAAGAACCAGCATGATCACCACCGGGTCTGGGGTCAAGGTTGAAAACACCAGGAGGTGAATTGTTGATATGGGTGTAGCTTTTATGACATTGAGTACACCGATTGCTCCTGCGTTTTCACTTCACGTCTTTAACGAAATGCCCTGGGAATGTCTCTTTAGCTGGTTTTCAGGGATGGGCAACATATCCCAGAGGGAAGTGTCCACTATATGCATCACAATTTAACGTGTGTGTGTGTGTGTGTGGGGGGGGGGTTCCTCACCAACACGAGGGTAGCTGGTGTTGTGGACCCCCTGCAGACTGCAACAGTTGCCATTGGTGCAGGTCCTCTTGTAGCCTGCCTCCTCTGACCTGGTGCTGCTGCCACATGTGGGGCAGAAGGCGTAGCGACTGTGCCACGCTAACACCGCCCGTGCCTGTGCTACAATACCTGGGGTGTGGGGGTCAGAGGTCAGGACGTTATAACAGAACAAGGTCAAGGCAAAATTAAACTTCTAACTACACATTGGCCTGGGGTCTCTACCCCCTGGGTCCCTACTGCCTGGGTCTAGGGCTGCACAATTCATCGAAATACTATCGAAATAGCAATATGGCCAAGTGCAAAAATCGCAGGAGTTTTTTGATAAGGGTAAAATGTGTAAATGTACATTTGTAACACCATTATAAATTAAGTACTGTAGTTCAGCAGAGATGCCCTAGTGAATCGTATCGCGATTGCAATATCTGTTTTTACCATATCGTTCAGCCCTACCTAGGTCTATCATAAATTAACCAGGAATCCATATTAAAGAACATGTTAATAAATAAGACATACTGACCCGCCTCATCCTGGCTGAGGTTCAGCAGGTCTCTGTTGGGTCTGTGAGCCCAGAAGATGTCCTTCTCCCTACCCAGCTGAAGCAGAACCTTGGGATCCTCGGTGGAGTTGACGGCAAACCAGGCAGGAGGCTCACTGAAGGTCTGAGAGGAGGAGGGATGCCTCCTCTCCACGCCCAGGAACACGAGCACCGATCCCGGCTTGAGGAGCAACTCCTTCACCAGTGAGAAGGAGAACCGGCATAAGCTGGTCTGAGCCTGTTGGGACCAGAACAACACAAGTCTAAGACTACCTGCCCCTAAGACTACCTACCCCAGGACCAGACTACCTACCCACCCTAGGCCCCCGACTACCTACCCCAGGTCCTGTGCTGGACTGCAGACTGTGGACCAGAGGGCTGAGGTTGGAGAAAAGCAGGAAGACCGAGTCGGGTTGGTTCTGTTTATCCTGCTGCCACACCTTGTCACTCCGCCTTACGCTCAGCCGGTCCAAAGGTTCGCCGCTGAAGTAGGTCTCCTGGATGGGGTCAGAGGTCGCGAGGAGGCAGTGGGATTGGTCGTCCGTCTGCAGCAACAGGTGAGAGATATGTGTGTGGCCCCAGAACTTGGCGATGTCATAGGCTGTCTGGGAAGAGCGATTTACCGCCAAACGATCAGCCCTGGAGGAGAGATAGGGAGGAGGTGAGGGAGAAGAGGAGGTAAGGGCATACAGAGAGGAGATTTTCCTAATTCTATGGCTACTCTGTCCAGTTTTTATCTAAGTTGTGCAGCACTAACTTTTTGGATGAGACTCCAATTCTGATTCTCTTGAATAACACTGTGAGAGCAACAACACGTTTTGAACTTAATTTTGATATTGATGCCTATTTACAATTCTTATTCAAAAGTTTTTAAACCTTATGTTCAAGTCTCAAGTCTAATGTGTGAGTTTAGGTTTCAAAAATAATTACAGAATAATTACAAAAATTGTCCTGAATCAGATTTTTAATCAAACGCTAATTCATGATGTACATTTGAACAAGAAAAACAAACAAAAAAACATGGTTAAGGGTTATAGATGGTTAAGGTTCGCACCCGTGTGACAGCAGGGTCTCTGCTACAGTAAAGTGTCCGTTGCGAGCGGCCAGCATCAGAGCGGTCCAGCCGTTGGTTCCGGGTCGGTTGACGAGGGAGGCGCTGCGGGAGAGCAGGCTCGACACTGCGGCCACATCGCCCCTGGACGCCGCGTCCACAAACCTCTCAACCATCTCCTCCATCACATTCATCCTCACACTCGGACTACTGGAGCTAACCGTAAGGATTGATTTCAGTTAACACATACACATTAGTAGCTCGTATATTACAGGATGGGTATTTACATTTGTAAAATACCATGGCTTGAGCCGTTTTACAGCGTGTTTACATTCCTCGTCAACCTGGTTATACAAAAGTTCACCATGAGTGACACCAAATGACATCTTTCTATCGTTTACATTTTTGATAATTGTCTCACATTTCATGAAACCTCATACACATGTTCGGCTTTCTTTCGGTAAAGTTACATACTCAAGTGGTCTGTGGACATACGGTAGGTGGATACATATTAACAACACGCAGGCGAGCAATGATATTGTAACAACAGTAGCGCGTCCTTCAAGTTACCATATGTCAGCAACATTTCACAAAATATTAATAACCTTGTCTTTGAGTCCGTAACGTTGACCTCCTCGCCGGGGGAAACAGTGGCGCGTGTTGTGCTGTACTGTTCCGTGTGTAAACATGCTGAGTTGCATTCAAGAGCATTACATTTCGCTGTCGGTGTTGCCCAGTGTTAGCAAAGTATATCCCGCTGTACCAAGAACGCGAAGGAAGTTGAACTTCCAAGTATGGTTCTTGGGCACGTGATGACGTTTGCTGGTGTTGACGCAGAAAAAACAAAGATGGCAGATCGAGTGAATAATGATTTATTTATAATGTTGGATGTTCATTTTGTTCATTTTTGTTTATTTTAATCAATTCATAATTAATCATCTGGCCAGGAGTTTATTGAAAAATAGTTAAATAATCTCCAGCGTTTCGTTTTAATTAGTTTTTTTCAATTTCAAAAGCATAGTCTTAGATACACATATAGATACCTAGATGGATAGATTTCAGGGTTCTCGTGGGTGTTTTCCCCATTATTACTTTTAAAACTAAAAATGACCCATTTGTTCAACTGTCCCATCTCACCTCAAAGAGGGAGCTTTAATTGATTAATTAACTGTTTCTTTCCATTTATTGATTTCTGGTGTTTGTGGGCTAAGCTATTTTTTTGTCATTCACTTTAGAGCAGGGGTTCCCAACCATTTTTGTGCCAAGGACCGGCATATTTGTAAAAAGAATTCCGGGGACCGGTTGTCAATTTGAATGCCTCAATTTTAATGCATCGTGGCAACAATACATTTTTAAACATTGGATGTTACTGTTTTACACAGTGCTTAATTTACAGTGGTTTTAGTTGCATAGTATGCACTAGGTGGCAACAAAAGCGGCAACAAAATTGTATGAATATACCAACCTATTTCAACTGTCAGACCAATTCACAAAATGTTCCCCTTTTCTCTACAATTAGGCCTACTTCAAAAGCAACTCACACAACACTCACTTACCAGCAGGTGGCAATAATGTCACAATGTATGAAAATAAGAGCCCATTTCAACAGTCGGACAGTTTCAGAACATAAAAATTACAATAGCAACTCACAGTGATTTCAACCAATCATTTCTAAAAGTATAAAATTCGAGATCAAGCTTTAGAAATCTAAGACTAAAAAGTGAACCCCGACAACCGGCCGTTCATTGCGGCAGCCCCGTCAGTGCAGACGGCCACAGAACGTCCAATCCAGTCGACCTGCAACGTATTCGTTCAATACTTGGAATTTTTTAAAGCCGGTGCTTGTGGTTGGAAGTAAAAGACAACAGAGCAAATCTTCCTGCACCTCATCTTGATGCACCGCACATAAACTAACATGATTGCCTTATTTTCCACATCAGTCGAATCGTTATTCATCGTGAATTACATACCATGGAAATGCTTTATGTATATATACATCCACCCAACAGCTGCCCATCCGCATCCTCAGCCATGTCGTCAATCCACCAATTGTCGGAGAGTGGAACATTTCCCACCTTGCTAGCCGCCTTCTCCCCAAAAAGCTCCCGACATATCTTTTGCAGCTTGCAAAATCAGCTCTTCTCCAATTGTAAATGTTTGTTTTTTTAGCTTTAGCTATTCAGTGAGCAACAAGATATGCCTTTGTTGCAGCGACGTTCACTGAGG